>PVJO010005968.1:0-93411 GCA_004026905.1 Hystrix cristata
CAGGGGCAGACGGGTCTAAAGCACAGCAGGTCTGTTTGGCACCGTCACCTACTACTGCCTCATTTAGGCCAAAGGTGGAAAAGTCTTTGAATTTTTGCATGAAATTCATGCATGGAACGGAGAAAAATCCCAGGAAGGAGAATTGGAACGAACACCTTCCACTATGCTCCATTGTTACGGGGCTTCCAAAATCCGGTCCGGAGGCCGGAAGGCTGAAGCTGCAGCCCGGCACCGGCCCAACCGCGCTTGCGAACCCGCAACCCGGCGGAACCGAGCCCCTCACCGACGCTCCAGGCCGGTCACCCGACTGCCCTGCAAGGTCTGTCATCGCTGCCCCTTCCCGGCAGCTCGGGTCAGTCTGGCGTCTGCTGTCGCTCCTCCGGGGCCGCCGAAGCGCGCCAGAAGGACACAGACCTCGTGGCCGAGCGACGCGTGTAATTGGTGATTTTTAACTTCAGCCGGCTTCTCGGTGTTCCTCGGGGACCCCGTCTGTTGTTTTTCCTGGATACCGCTTCCGGGCTCCCACAGCGGCCATGTCGACGTTCATCCCTCTTCGGCTGCACGCCAGCCCCTTTTCCAGGATCTTTATTGTGACTCTTGAATTCAGCGTGCCTGTCACCCGTGGATTGTTAGTAATGCGCGAATATTCTGACCCACTAAGTCTCCAGTGGAATGAGGACTCTCACGTTTAATAAGGACTCAGGTGATTTTAACCTCCGTCTTTCGCTCTGTTTCCAAAGAGGAAGAGATTCTACTCCTTCCAAGGTCAACCATTCAACTTTGCTCCAGTTTCCCTTCTCTCCCTGCCTCCGTCTGGTCACCCTTCCTTGCTCCCTCCCTGCATACTCCTTTCATCTCTCCTTCCTTCCATCCATTCTCCTTTCTTCCTTCCACCTTTCCTTCTTCTCTTCCTTCCATACTCCTTCCTTCCTTCCATTTCCTCTTCCTTCTCCTAGGTAATCCTCCACCATTTCTCTCTCCTCTGTTGTACATTTTCAGGCTTTTTCTCCATCACCAATCTGCTAGAGAAGAATCCACTTTCTTCTAGCGAAAAAGCCTTCCTTTGACCCCGCGTTCCTCTGCAGCCATTTCCTTCCCTTCACCTCTCCAGATTCCCAGGGAAAGCCATCTAGATTGCGGCTTCCACTTGTCACTTCCCGGTATTTCCGTCGCCGTGGGGTTTCCGATCCCATCTGCAAAGCTGTTCCTAATCTGTTCCCCCAAATGTGTCTGATCGCCCAGGAATGGCCAGTCCCAATGACCTCTTCTCAGTCCTTCTCTCTGTCTCCCTGTGGTATTTGATATTGCTGATCCTCTCCCTGACATCGCTTCCCACCCCGCTGGGGTTCTCCTCCTACCTCTGATACCATTTTAGGGCCTCCTTGTTAGCTCCTCTGTGCTTCCTCATGTGTTGGCCCCTTCCAGGGTGCTATCTCTGGTCCTGTTTTCTTTCTCTATGATGTCTCCCTGGCTGATCTATCTTTCGGGCTTTAATTCTCAGCTTTAATACAAGGGCTCTTAAATCTATTTCCGTCTTGAAAAAGTTTTTCACTCGAGGATCTATACTTGTGGCTCCAAGTTCTTCGCGTCTAACTCCTTGAACTCAAGCAATGGATCTGGTTTTGGACATTGTCGGTCAAGTTCTTAGCTGCAAGGCGGAAAAGTAACTCAGGGTTGGACTCAGGAGCTCCGCGGGTCCAGGGAAAACCACAACAGAAACTCCGCAGCATATCAACTACTGTCGCTGCTGCCTCTGTGAACGCGACTGCCAAACGTCCTCACGTCTTTGGGTCACTTGATCGAAGTTCAGTTTTGAGAGAGGGAGTAGCCATTCGGCTAAGCCCAACTCATGTTGGACCCTAACGGCCCCAGAGGTGGAGAAAGGTCTGCTGGTGGAAAGGCCCCACTAGCTTCTGTTAACACCGCAGCAGTCCAGGACCAAAAGGGACCCGAGAGTTTCTAGAAGGCAGCAGAGTTGACCGCAGATGAGTGTGGCATGGAACACGCCCACCGCAGAATACTGAGGTCGACCGGTCCTCTGCGTCCCACCAAATAAAGGCTAAAACTGACCAACAGTGGGTGACGGGAGTGGTCAAGACAGAGGACCGTCTATATTCTTCACAACTACAGCTCCCCTCCCTCCCAGCCACTCCCCCATCTAATCTCCAGCACGCCGTGTGTTTTCACGGACTCGCCTTTGTTCCCTGCGGTTTTCTCTTTCTAGCCCCTCCCTACTTTCCACCGTTATTTGCTTACATCTTACTCATCTTTCAACATTTAGCTGAGCGTCGCCTCCTCTGTGAAGTCTTCCCTGATGCCCTGGGCACAAGGAATCATTTATTTTGTCCTCCTTCTCCTTAGCACTTTGCTGAAAACACTCATCTATCTCAATGATGATGGCCAGCTGTACACATCTGTTTCCCACTGGATTATTAGTTCCTTGAAGGCAGGGACTGGCCGGTATTCATCTTTATATCTCTGGCGTCCACATTAGCAGGCACATTTGGAGGAAGGGTTGGGGAGCCACAGAGGTGACGTGGCTGGAATGACGAGGTCTCTTAGCTTACGGTTTACATTTTTCAGCTTAATTTCGTTTGTCCGTACATAGTACTTTCCTAATCATTTCAAATGAAACAGTCGATAGAGTTCCAGGTCAACTTCACCCCCCGTCAGGTGACTTTTTAAAATTTCTTTTTCTTGGGCCGCAGGAAGGGGCGAGTAATGTCCCTATAGCTCTTTACAACTGAGGTGTCTTCAGGCCTTTCGAAGGTCTTACAAGCAATTCAATTTGGCTTAATTGATAAATGTTTCTTGCAAAAGGGCTGGTTGAGCTGGGCACGCGGCTTTCCCTGCATCTTCTACTCTGAACTTAAGACTAAGAAAATGAAAACATCTTACGCCACAATAAGGATCCTGGGATCTTATGCGGCAGACTTTAGATGCAGGGGATCATCCGTAACAGTGGAAATAGTGTCTGGGTTATGAATCGGTTTCCTTATAGTAAAAAACAATTCCATGAGACATCTACAAAATAATATGGTCAGTATGTACTGTAGGCCTAAAAGGAAATTTAAGTTTTTCTTTTAAGAATTTTTCTTCTTTTACATCACGGAATTCTCTCTATCGCAGAGTACATTTAAAAAAAATTAATAGAATGTTTTTAATTTTCCAAAAGTTTGGAAAACAAAGTATAATCAGAAGACTAGATTCCTAAGAGAAACATTATTTAGTTAAACTTATTAAATGCATAGTCAGTAGAAGCTGAATATTAAAGTCACATTTCTAGAAAACAAGATATTTCATACCTAATCTCAAAATAGCAGGCCCTGTCATTTGCAGTTTAATTTTTCTGTACTGAAGATAAATACTAAAGAAATCTGATTACATAAATACATTTCTGTTTCCAACAGCATTTCTGTTTTGTAACCAGCTTGGAGAACTCACATTCTAAAGATGCTGAATTGACTTCTCTCAAGGGTGATTTTGAGCGGATTCCGTGATCGACAGCCTCTTCCAGTCCCGCTACATAAAATGTCGCAAGAAAATGGAAATCTGAGGATATTGGATTGGCCACTCAAAAGGAGAGGAAAGATTTTTATGAAAATGACATAAATGTACATAATTGACTATAATCCTATTAGGGTAGCTCAAGGGGTCACACGGGGGGATAAAGAGAGAACAATGGAAGCATGAACATCTTTTGGATGCTGAGGACAACAGAAAAATTCTCAATGAACAAAACGGATGTTATATCAGCTTTATTTAAAGAGAAATTGTCAATACTTAATGGTCATTATATATGTAACCTCAGTGATGGAGGAAACCATTAAGCTCCCTTTGCATTCTCTAAAGAAGAATTATGCTTTGGTTTCGTATTATTTCTAGCATGAAAAATCCAGCTCAGGGTCTGAGTCTCTCTCCCCCGCCCTCTCCCTCCAGACCTGATAGCGTCACACAGTCGCTGCCACTGGAAAGCCTCCTCTGCGCCAGTTACCCAGGATGCTCGGCCCTGCGGTACATTTTCCCATAGTCCTTTTCTTTCAGGCGCTGAACTCCCTGTGGCAGGAAAAAGACCCTCTTTGCTTCTATATTCTCAGCGCCTACACTATGCCCAGCAGCCCCTAGTTTCTCAAAGCATGTTAGGTGAAGGAGTGACACGTGAAAATTATATAAACGCATATAATTGTGTACGATCCCAGTGCCGCAGCTCACGCAAAGCCTTTCGGATGCATTTGTGGCTTTGAACCTCATGCCAAGGACAACATTTTAGGAACAGGGCGGATAGACGTGGTGGGCGACTGCATGTTGGGCTGGGGTGTGAGGGAGGCGGCCAAAGATGACAGCACCTATTTAGCAAGAGGAAGCAGAGAAGCTTTTAGGGGAAAGGAAAGAAAGTCTTAGAAACGATGAGTCAGCTTCAAGAGAGATAGCCAAGCACCATGAGGGAGGAGCGACTCCCACCTCCTCCTTTCCACAAGGAAACCAAGACTGGGAAGGTTTCCCCAACTTGCCCACTTTCCCCAGGTCCGCGCTGGAAGCTCCTGGGGCGCCCGGCATTGCCAAACCCTTTGCTTAAAGGAAGCAGCAGTACACAGCAGTTACGCTCCTGATTTTATTCCACCTGAAGGAGACCGGGGCGACTTCTGGCGGGGCGAGGCCACGGAGCGGTGTCCAAGCCTCCTACAGCCCTCCTTGCCACACGCTCCTCTGCCTGGACAGATGGCAGGAGGCCACAGGGCGCCGGAGAGGGATGTGGCGCGGAGGAGAAATGGGGGCTCCTCAGGGCACTGCTACAAGTGCAGAGGTCTTGTTCAGGTGAAAGAAAATGTGTAATAAAATTCACCGGTTCGACTGAACAGGTAATTACAGAGTTAATAAAACAAGGATTCCTGACACAATAGATTCTAACGCTGCCATGGGTGCCACGGTCGCTAAGTGACTTTTTACTTTGCTGATCATTGATCCACAAGACACTAACAGCCCCGATCGGATCGATGCAGGATAACGTATGAGGGGGCTCTGCATGTTAAAAATCTACTGGAAATTTCACACGAAAGAGTTCATTATCTGGGCAATGCGACCTGTGTCTGAATGATACATGTGGACCATTTGTCAGAATGTTTTTTAATGGCCAAAAAATGAATTTTTTTCCCCTAAAAGCTTAATTATGTGAGAAATTCCACTGCCGAGAAATTGAAGTCGCTCAGGTGTCATGAATGTGGAAACATGTTAATCTGAGGGCGCGGACATCTAAAGGGGTGGAGTTCATCTCCCTCTGTCAGCTGCCCTCTGCCCGGCGGGGTGCAGGTGGCCTCCCTTCCCCGCGGTCACTCTGCCCTGGGGCCGCCCGCTCCCGGAGGCCGGGCCAGCTCACCCTGTCTCTGCCCCCCGTGTCAGAAGACGGCAGACGGAGCCAGGACACGCCGTGGCGAGCGACACACTCCTCCTGGTTCTGGAAAGACGGAGACCCAGAGCAAGAACGATTAGCTCATTCTGGAAAATGTATTTTAATGTTTTGGCTTTGAATATTTTCTTGAGATATAATTTACACCCAATACAGCACTTTGGAGATGTACAGTTTGTTAAATTTTGAAAAGAATATACTTATGATCATAGTTGTACAACCGCTCACGAATCAGCAGATGGAACATTCCTGTCACCTCCAAAGCCCCTTCGTGACCTTTTGCAGTCACTCTACTCCCCCCACTGCTGGCTCTAGCAACTAGTGACCTGTTCTTCTGTCTCTAGCTTTGACTTTTTAAGGATGTTGTATAAATGAAGTCTGCTGGTACCATCTTTTATGTCTGGCTTCGTTCAGTTAGCATCAAACCTGTAAGATTCACCCGCAGCGGTGTGTACATGTGGTCCCTTAATGCCGAATAGTATTGCACAACCCCGATTTCTTTACCCCTGTGTCAGCTGCTGGACACTTGGGGTGTTTTCAGTTGGAGTTACTGTGGGCAGAGCTGCTGCCCCTCTGGGTTGTCTGCCTTTAACTTGTGCCTGGAAAACAGACCACCGAATTTCTAAACCAACGAAGGAAATTCACTGGTTCAGATATCGTTAACGAGAGGCCTTAGAAAATAAGGATTTAACGCTGTGCCTGCTGCCTTGTTGGCTAACATGGTGCCTGAGTCTTGTCTTATTCCTACATGTTGACGTGATGTCATTTGTGCCATTTTGGAATAGCATAAACTTATTTTAAAAACAATGGGCAGCCTGAGTTCGCTCCCCAGCACCAAAACAACAACAACAAAAATAAATAAAAAATAAAAACAGCAGGCAGATAGCTATGAGCAGATGAGACTTCACACTTATACTGTCTAGAAAAAAACCCTAAACAGGTATATTATTAATAATTACTGCTTTGTGGTTGGGTGAGATGGCGTTAGAAAAATCCTAACTTGGGCTGGGGGTGTAGCTTACAGTACAGGATTTTCCTAACTCACACAAGGCTTTGGATTTAACCCTTAGAACCACAAAATTAATGAATCTTACACCTTTATTTTTAGCATTGTAGTTATAAAGTAAACCTAAATAACAATAGCTAAATGTGACTAAGAATATATATTCTATCACTTTAAAATTACAGAAGCATATACTTGAGTCCTCACACACCAACAGTAAGAATGTTGAAGAGGAAAGAAAGCCAAAAATAATACAAGTTTGTTCTCAGCGGGCAATGCCGTTTCGAAAAGGCACCAGAAGCGTGCCCCTCGCCCTTCTGATCCAGCGCCTAACGGTCCCTAACAGCAGGCAGGGTGGGGACCCCACACAAACCAGGGCAAGAAGCAGAAGTCACAGCCAAGGCTGTCGGGAGCGCTCAGCTTTGCCAAGGAAATCAAAACCATCGCACACCTTAAGCAACTTGAGAAGACGCCCTCAAACGCCTTAGCAACAGTGAAAAAGAAAGAGTTTGGAGTCTTTAGGCAAACTACATAGCTAAGCAGAGAACACAGAGAAAAACTGGATCTGAAATTCAGATAGATGCCCATGACCAAGTCAGCGGCAAACAGAGGTGAAAACCAAGATAGACTCTTGAATCAAACTTCTTGGGTTCAAAGCTCAGGGCTGCTTCCTCTTGGTCTGTGACCTGCAGCAAGTGCACAACCCTTCCGGGCCCCGGCTTGCTTCTGGGTTCTTGTAGAACCTCCACCATCCGTGGACGCATCAGCCTTAGTGCGGTGAGAGTCATGCCAGAGAGTTCCGCTGCTGGCTGCCGGCTGCCCGGCCGGGTTTCTCTCTGCTCACCCGGGGACAGGCCAGGCGCGGAGTCCTGCGGGTCCTGGAACAGCTTGAGGTGGCACCCGGGTCTCTCCACAAGATGCCAGCAGCTGCTCCATCCAGTTCCTCAGAGTGGGAAAGATCCACTCCGAATAGGAGGGCTGCGTGCTTCCCTCTGCCGGCCTGGGCCTCTGTCCCGCATCTGTGCATCGCCGCTTCCCTTGGGGCGGTCGCTTACTCTAGTCCCACATGGTCCTCCCTGGATGGCCTGGACTCCCACTTGTGGTTCCTGGAACCGGGATTAGCCTGCGTGGCTGCCGCTCCCTGCCTAGTCCTGTAAGATCCAAGGTCTTCGGTGCAACTTGGAGATTACTGGCCGGACCTACACTCGGCTTTCCGGAAAACCAGCTTCTCTCTCCCTTTCTCACCCCTAAATCTTCCTTTACCTCTCCCCCTGCTTCCTGCTCCTCCTTGCTGGCTCCCATACAGTCCCTTCTCCTCATGGAAGCTACCAGACTATTGACTGACCAACCGGATGCTGCTGATGGCAGATATTTGTAGTTGTTCTGATTTTAGTGAGATCTACCTATTTATCTATCTATCAATATAATTTGTTTTGTTTTGTTTTTGTTTTCGCAGTATTGGGGATTGAACCCAGGGCCTTTGCACGGAGTTATATCCTTGTACATACACCCCTTTTTAAGTTTTCAGACAGGGTCTCTCTTGGCTGCCAAGCTGCACTCGAATTTGAGATCCTCCTGCCTCTGCCTCCCAGAGTGCTGGGATTACAGGTATGTGCCACCGTACTGGCTAATAATGCTTCTACAAATTAGGTTATAAATAAACTAAGGACGATAAGGAATCATTTTCAGGCAGCCAGTTTCTTTTAAAGCAGCGAGTTTCTTTCTTTTCTCTATCAAATAGGAGCTTCATGGTGAGTTCGAAGACCTCTCACGACAGAGCTAGGAGAACGTGGCGTGAACGCTGTTTGCCACCTTGTACAGATTAGCTAGCAAACGGCCTTTCATTGTCCTCGGAGGCTCGCAGGCCGATGGTGGCTTCTACAGACTCTGCGGCTGACTTGGGAAGGAGGTGTGGCTTGGGGGACACAGGTGACTTTTATGTTCAGTTGTACTTTTTCGTAATGTTTGGATGACACGTGGCACACTGTAGAAAAATGCACTTACATTCACGATGTCCCTTTTCGCTCTCCTCTTACACTAGGGGACAGGAGAGCTATGTCCACGGCTGCCTGTTTTAGCAGCCCGGGAAGATGAGAATCTTAAAGAAAACTGGATTTCAGTCCAGTCGGGGGACCTGACTTCCAGGCGAAGACCAAAAGCATTTGGATTCTGTTGATAACACCCCACAATTCTCCACCGGAGTCACCAGACGGGCCAGCCTCGATGCGGGAAGCACCCCGAGATTCACAGAGGCGAGGCCGGCCAAGCCTAGAAGCGATGGCGCAGGGTTCTCTCCCGGGAAGCCCAGGCCGCCTCCGCCCACAGAGAGGCCAGCTCGCACTTCTGGCCCTTCCCGCTCTGAGCACCCTGCGGCCTTCACAGCCACCTCCGAATGTTCTCTGGGGTATTTACTTGACAGTCAGGGTTTTATGAAGGATGAGGCGAGAGTCTTTGGCAAAATGTTTCCCATTTCAGAGAGAGTACTGAACACAAGGGGACAGGTGATTCTAGAAAGAAGTAAAGTTTGTTTCCATCTCCTCTTTCTGCTCATACCAGGGCTGGAGAGAAAAAGGGAGAGGGAGCCTGCTGGTCACTATTTCCCTTATACCTTTTTATTTTTTTGAGACAGGGTCTCACTATGTAATTCAGGCTGGACTTGAACTCACTATGTAGTCCAGGTTGGCCTTGAACTCATGGCGATCCTCCTGCCTCAGCCTCTCGAGTGCTGGGATTACAAGTGTGCACCACCGCATCCGGCCCCAGACACCTATCTTGGTTCTTTGGTCCTAAACAAGCAGTACATTTTTATTTTCATCTTTTTCTTCACCACAAGTTGTAACAGCCATCACATACAATTTTGCAGTGAGAATTCCCAGGTGACGGGAATTCTAAATAGTTTCTCAATCTGTTCTTCCTTCTCTTAGCTCTCTCCTTTCCAGTCAGATGTAAATCAACATTCCTGCTTTGCCACGGCTGAGCAGTAAGGTCTTGGGAGTGTGACTCAGCCTCCGAGTTGCACTTTCCTCATCTGTGAGTTAAATGAGATATTATATGGAAAGCAGCCCGCATGGTGCCGAGGTCATACAAAGGGTCTCAACAAGGGCTTGCGATTTTATTTTAGTTTTTTATTTTTGATAGTTGGTAGTGACAAACTTTACTTCTTTCTAGAATCACCTGTCCCCTTAAAATGATCAAAGGCGTTTACCTTTAATGTTTAGCAAAAAGGGGAACTATATAAACGAATAATTCAGAAGAAAGACAAATGAAGTGTCCCTCACATTACCTCGCAGGGAGGGTCTGCTGCAGGCCCCCCAGTGTCAGATGCTCTTGAGTGTGGGATCTCTGTCAGACCATGTAAGAGATGGGAAGACTGGTGTCCATCCTAACCTCCACTGAAAGGCATCGTGCAAATATAAATGATACAACTTCCTTTCGCAATTACACCTAAACCACACACTCCCAGTGGGCTTCGTTATGTAATCCCTCAGACTTCAAATTTCCTTTCTAAAGCAATATGCCATAAAAACCTTCTTTAAAAGAAAACATTCCTAATCACATATTTATTACGTAAGAAAAAAAATACCTCCTACATATTCATATTTACATTGCCATCTTAGCTACTCTGAAATTGTCATTGAACAAAAGTAATCATCTATTTGAGGCAGGTAAAATATTTATAAATGTGATTCAAATGACCTACATTCAGAGGTTTCATAAAACCTTTTCAAGTAAATTTTCCTCTAAAAATTCTGGAATGTATTAACAGGCATTAAATTGCGGATCATTTGCCTCCAATTCCAGCTCAGAAGGGAGCTAGTGCAAACTACAGATTTCCACCCCGAGGTCTCCCATGTCCTGCTAAAATTTGACGAGAGATTTCTCTGCAACGTGCCCTTGAAATAGCACAAATAAGGTTCTTCAAATGGCAGGCACAGAATCTCCAAGTATCTGAAGTAGAAAAGCAAAGAGGGCGCCTATGAATTCCGTCTGAGGCAAACAACCAACCAGGAGCAAGTGAGTGGCTCTAAGCTACATACACATTCAGAGACACAGAACACCGACAACATCCTCCTAGCGCGTGTGCAAGCACATACTCACACGCACACACTTGACTTCCTCCTCAAAATCAAGAGTTCTTCTGGGCTTGAAAGTCACTCGCTCTGTGATTTCACGTTTGCACTTCCTACCGCCAGCAACATCCCCGAAGCTTCCAGAATATACAACCACAACAGAAAGTGAAAAGTATGTCTATTAGGCAACTTATACTTTCAGAGCCTGGCAGGGTGGTTACATTTGTTGCGTAGAACCAAAGGTAAGACTAGCACATATTGGTACGAGGTTCCAACAAAAAGTGTACACAAAATATTAAACGTGAAGGTGCGAGAGAAGTGATGTATAATTGCTAGCAACACGGAACGGGAGTATGATTCAGAGACCTGGTTCCTACTAGTCACGGAAACTTTTGCTAAGAAAGAAAGGAAAAAACTCCAGCAACAAAAATACAAAACAAAAATACGAGTACTGTACAAAGCACCTTTTTATAGAAACAGTACTTGTTTTTATGTGCTCTCTGATTATGAGCTACTAAAACAGGGTTAAATTGATTAGTCTATTTGTTATCAGTTAGTTAAATCTTCTCGGATTATCGGGATCATTAGCTTATCAGTCAAATACCAGCCACAATCAAATGCCGTTACACACAAGATCTCAGATAGGAGACTGTCTGCCTGCCTGCCTGTCTGTCTGTCTGTCTATCATATCTATCTATCTATCTATCTATCTATCTGTCTGTCTGTCTGTCTGTCTGTCTGTCTGTCTATCCATCCATCCATCCATCCATCTGCCTGCCTACCTATCCAAACTCAAGTGGTAAAAAGAAGTCTATTTTTAAATGTATTTTGTGAATTGTCCACAATAAATATCTGACATAGCTAAGGAAATGTTCTAGCATATTCTTGCACCTTTGATAGCAGCATGTTAAAAGCATGGAATAAGACAATTTACAGCAAATGAAACTCAAACTTAAAGCTTAGCCATAAACTCATATTTTAAAAAGTAAAAAGTAAAAAAAAAAATGGATTGACGTAAGAGGAATTTGGTGGACCTTTAATTACGGTATATTTAGTAATAGTGGTATTTAATTTGATAAATACTCAATTCCCTTAGGGGCTATTTGTTAGTCGGCCAGATTCCTATAAATTTCTGGGAGAGTTTAGGCAAGTGGTCACATTCAAGCGAGACACATTCTGATTCATTATCTCCAAGTGGTCTGTCTGACACACAGTGAATTATGAAAGCCATCAATAATTTCCTCTTATTTTTAAATTTTGCAATAACTCTACATAAAAAGTTCTATTTTCATGGGTTTATCAAGCTATAACTCATCGGAAACAATGGAGATTGTATCAAAATAGTGGCTGCCTACAAGATTGAAAATAAATTTAAACATTTTTGTTCCGATGTAGGCTGCCAGGTATCTTAGCCAAGTTGCTGTTATAACCATGTCTACCTAAAGGCAAGCGACAGGAATGCTGGGAAATGGCACAAAAAAATGACTTAAAGAAAATACAGAAATGACATACACATATAAAATAAAAGCCTGTAAACTTGTGCAGCGGATGGCAATCAAGCTACTTGTAATAGAACGTGAATAGTGTGGCTTCGGGCCATTGAATGAAGTGGAGCTGAATGCTGCGCCAACCAAATGGTAGACGCGACACCTGACAACGTGAATCGGAGGCATCCCCAGGGCGCCATGTAAAATTATTATAAAGCGGTGAAATAACAATATAAAGTTAATTTTATTAACATTAACAATACTTCCCATCAGCACAAGACAATCTATATTCAAAATTAAAACGGTAGGAGTATTTATCTATTCATGCATTCTGATAGGCTAAATATTGTTGACTCCTACAAGAACTGAGGTTTCCAGGCCCTTCTTTTTTCCAACGCATTCATAAATACTCATCCTCATGCGTAATACTACATTCAAAAGTCTGAAATTAAATCAGTTTCCTTGTAGAATTTGATGTATCTGGCATGTCGCTATAGAAAAATTCCCACCTAGTAGTTTCTAAAAACAAACTTCAAACCCTGGAAATAAAAGGGATACATTAGTCAACTTTGCACTTTACTTTTCAAGTACAATCAAAAGAAATAAGTAAAATTATACTTTCATGGCATGACTTAACTCTCCACACTTGCTGGTTTCTGATTTCTCCTACTTTTTTTTATTTGTGCAACTGGTCTGCAGTTTTACGTTAAGCAACAAATAGCAACTTTTGAGCTCTATTAACTTTTAAAAATAATATTGAGAGTCTTTTAAACTACAAAAATAATACAACTTCCTTGTAGAAAATTAAAGTATGGAACAATATGAAAAACAGAATAAATATTATCCTTATAACCTGTAGCCATTACTAGCACTTTGGAATGCATCTTTTTGGTATTTCTGTCTATGCAGAAATAAGCGTACTTTTTGTTTAATATTAAATGAGAAGTAAACCTGAACGAAGACCATTCATATAGCAGAATGAATTTTACTTTTGCGCCTAAATTAAATGATTATTTGATAGCATTACTGTTTTACTTAAAGAGCGACTGTAGTCAAATGAAAACCACAGTGGTGGAAGAACGGAACATTAGTTTAAATCTGGTAGTTAATTAGTCTGTAGTATCCAGGAGTAGGGTGGGGGGTGTATTCGCAAGATTAGGATAAATTTTGCTATTAGGGGATAGAAGAGTTTGACTTAAGAAGTCGCAAAATTTTGAGGCGCTTCCTCTATGTTAGATACTTGGGAAAACTATTTTATATAGTTGGGAATCTAAATCCACTAAATGTACTAGGATAAAGATCCCTGTCTGATGCCAGTTTTATGTCTTTGATGATTAGAAACCAAAAAATACGGATTATACAGTAGAAGAAGCAATTTAAAAATTCTTTGTAACTAAAGGTGACATAATTTTTAATGCTATTATCAGAGGAAGGAATCTAAATCATAAAAACGATGTCACATTGTTAACTTGAATTCAAGCCACGAGGATCTAAGCTTACACCAAACTCTATTCCAACTATCTGACCCTGGACACAGGGCTGCGGCTGTAACAGCAGGTGCGAGCAAACACGTCAGTAGGAACTTCACAAGATCAGTGAAGTTGGAAAATAAACAAGAACTCCCCCCGCCTCTTTCATTCTTCCTAATCTCTTTTATGTTTTTAAGGTGGGAAAGGTAAATCTGAAGTCTTTACACTGTACCTTAGCACACTCTGTCTCTCTTCCTGGTTTCACTTCTCCCACATTTTATGTTACAGCACACACGTATCATCTCATTTATTGCCCGCTGTGGAATATCTACACTCTGAAGAAGACAGAGTTTCTTCCTTCTTACTGATACGTCCGCGGTGCCTAGAACAGTGCCCAGCATAGAGTTGATTTCTAGTGAATACTAGTTACAAAAGTGAATAAACCTTCTTTGGTTGCGTAATTAGGGTTAGCAGAAGCCAATTTTAAATATTCAAAACAAAGATATTTTACAAGAAATTAAAGGTCCTGCACAGAGCTTGTATTTCTCTAACTTTGGAAGCATATGTTTTTATACCTCTTGGCTTCTTTCATAGGGTTACTTGTGGATTCTTTTTTTTTTTTTAATTTCTGAAAACACCTTTTTTAGGGTGACTGGTGTTGGAAAAAATAATGTTTCCCTCTCTCATAAAAATCCCACAAATCCAAGTAGCTGCCTCACCTGGTCTCCTGGTAAGGACATCCTATATTCTCTGTTCCTGCTGATCAACAGGACCATCCTGAAAAATCTGTGTCCTGGCAATCAAGTCATTGTGCAAACAGTAATGAAGATTCCCATGATAAGATGGGTGAGCGAGAGCGAGAGCGAGCGCATCTTCGGCTCACCTGGCCCTCTCGTGTCTGAGGTGCCCACTGGCTGTTTACGCCCAGTGCCATCTGGCTCTATAGATATAATAACAATTATTCCATCGAGGTGTGGAGCTCCCTAAATCATATTAATATACCATGCTTCCACCAGTCTTATAGGGGTTGATGTCTTTTGTGCTCCCATTTAACCTGGGTAATGCGCTAAAACAAGTCTGGCTCATCATTAAGAATTGATTTTTTATTTATGTGAATGTCACTGGCAGTCCCACGATATCCCTTTGTAATTCTATTGCACAGGACTGCATCCCCGCGTTAATCTATTTTTATGGCATATCTTTAAAAATTTGTAACATCTTGCCCCATTTGGATATTTATATAGAGATTTGTGTTCCCGCAGAAAGCTGTTGTTAGCTTTAGAGATCCATCTTCTATGGTGAGAGGGCGAGTATCTAATATACTTCATTAGCCATCTTATATCAGATCAGGGTTTATTTCTTTAAATTATTTAACCTTGGTAGAACCTACTAAAATCACATAAATTAGAAATACACTAATGAAAATCATTAGTTAGCCTATTCAAAAAGAAAGAAAACCTCTAACAGGAATAAAATTAAAACATTCTAAAACCAGCCCTCTGGAAGTATTTTGTGAAAATAACCTGGAGAATGTACAATGATCCTTTATTTTCTGACATTGTCACTGGTCACCCATTTAGTTCCTGACATTAGCAACTGCTCTGAAGTGAAAATCTTTGTTAAAAAAAAAAAAAGTCACATTCCTTTTTCTGCC
This sequence comes from Hystrix cristata, assembly GCA_004026905.1. Classification (NCBI taxonomy): domain Eukaryota; kingdom Metazoa; phylum Chordata; class Mammalia; order Rodentia; family Hystricidae; genus Hystrix; species Hystrix cristata. The sequence goes on from PVJO010005968.1 coordinate 15,088, forward strand.
TGATTAAAAAATTGATTTTTAGAAGTCATAATTACAATTATTTATATATTTGCTTTAATGGCTTTGGTATTTTTAAAAAATGAGCTTAAAAAAATAAGCCATAATAAAGACAAAGAACAAATATGTAAACATTCCGGGAACAAACACTGTATCACAAAAATTATTCTTTAAATCTAGTTTTCCAAAAAGTACTTACAGCTTCGTTAAATAATTATCTCCTAGGGAAGCAAGATCAGAGCATCTTTCATATTTAGAAAGCAGTCAGTATCTTCCAAAAGGCCCAGAATTTGGGGGTGGAGGAAGAGTCTCTATACCGTCTTTTCAGGTCCTGGCCCGTTTTGTGCTGCCGCTCCGGGGGCAGGATTGTCCTGATGCTGTGGAGAGTTTACCATGTAGGATTAGTCGTCAGCCACTCCCTAGGAAATCAAAGTTTTAGGATGTTCTTTCTGAGACAAGCCGAGCATTCTGCAATCTAAAGGATTCTGCAGAACTGTAAACTACTTTGAGAAAAGTCTCTTGTGCATGGCATGGACGATTAAGACAATTAAAAGAAAAAAAAAAAAACACTGCCAAACTTGTTATTCTTACTTGAAAAGGACCTAAAACTTAATTAAGTGCCCCAACTTAGCAGAGATACATTCATAAAAATCCACATTTGAGTTAGAAAGGTGAGATCAAAGTAGTTTTCAGTGTGATAGACTAAGACCTATGATCCCTGAGCTGTAATTTTTACAAATTGCTTCCTAAAAGCTGTGTAAATGATCTTCTTTATGTGTTGTTTATGTTGTAAATAACACAGAAGGAACTACAGGATGTGCTTTTGCATTCAATAAAGAAATACATTTAATGCTCAGATAGCTGCACCTGAGGTAGGTCTGCTGAGAAGCCAGGACGTTGCTATGTTCTTCTAGAACTACATGTGGTGTGCAGTTTTCGGGAAGAACACACGTGTTGGTTTCTGAGTACAGTATTGCTTCTAAATATTATTTAAAAAACACTCCACAAAGATGAGAAGAGGAGGATTCATCACCTAACCGCCTACAGAGGTAGATCTGAGGTCAGGGACAATCCCTCTGCTCACCCTGTGGCCTCCTGCGGGGCTGGTGGTCACACCTCGCGCCCGGGTGCCACAAGGTGTCCACCCTGGCTGCAAGCTAGTGCTGGGGTTTGGATCCCGCCTCACAAGCCACATTTTCAAATGCAACAAGGATGGCCTCTATGATGCCCGTCTCGCGACTCTAAGGGTTTCTTTTTGTTAAAAGCATCCTTTATTTTAGGAACGAGCCCAGTGAAGAGGGTGCACGGAGTCAGTCCGCAGTCTACTTCCGGGCTCACCTCCACGGGGTGAGCCGGGCACGCTCCGGCAACGCGCCCGCGATAGCTTCGCTGCTGGGCGTCGCTATGATTTGCTCTCTATGATTGTCTCTTTAAACAAAAAGCTCTGCACTCAGCATGCAAAGAAGTTAGAAGTGGGGGAAGGAGGGGGTCGTGCACACAGAAGAGGAGAGAAGGGAAAAAACCTGGAGATCAATCATTTATAATTAACAAAAATCCGATTGGTGTTTTAAATAGAGATCAATGTGTTGCAGGCTGCCTGGATCGTGGGGATGTATTCACCTTCTCGTAACTCTCGGAGCAAGCTGTCACACCTACAGAATCACCATTTGTTTTCTTAACAAAGCTTCAGGGGGCGCCAGGCTCTCATTGAAATTTCATTAATCTAATGGAGTAAAGTCCTATAGAAAAAAATCAAATTCTCGTCGGACGAGATGCTACCTGGGAAAGATAACCTCTGTTTGAACTCTGAGACTCGGCTCGCTCCGCTATTAGTCTACGGAAACAGACACCGACGACGCTGATTACAGCCACCGGCCTCAACAATTTTTTTTTTCTAACTAGCAATTTCGAGTGCAAGTGCCACCGTGTCAGCCAAAGAAACACAACTGCGGGTTTTCTGCAGAGCGAAATGGTTTTGAAATGTCACCGAATAGCTCACAAAGGACGCCAGTCTGCAGCCACAGGGACATACGCATGTAGGAGAAAGGGCCCACACAAGGTATGTCGTTCACACGCGTGTGATGTGTGGAAGCCGCAGCTATTCTACTCACAGTTTGTGCGGAAGCCTAAGCCAAAACCTGTTTAGGAAAAAACAGCCGGATTCCTGCAAAGGTCCCAGAGTTTGGGGTGTGGGGAGATGACAATGTGTTAGGCACGTGCCCCATGAGGTCCATGTCCAGTCTCCAAGACATCCATGATGGTCGTGAACGGGAAGCGTGTTTTAGGGTTACCTCCACGTCATCTGATGCACAAGTCTTCGAGAGTGGCCCACGTGTACGCCCGTCAGTGTGCAGCAGTCACAGGACCTCTGAGGACTGTGGGGAACGCTGGTCCCTCAGCATCCGTTTGGAGGTGTCCCAGTGGCCGCCCGGACACCCACACGGCAAGGGAACAGGACGCTGCAGGTCAGCGACCAAGAGAGCCGACGTGACGGCAGCTATATCCGCGCCATGCGAAAACAGGCTGCTGTGCTGCTTATTTTTTTCCAATTTAAGCATCTGTTTTAAAAAGTTAAAATGCCTGATAATAGACCAACCCACATTGTGGGCACCCTGTTCAGGGGTCCAAAGTGAGAAGGAAACAACCCGGATGAAGTTTTTCCAAGCGTCTGCACAATCACTATTTTACAAGAGAATTTGACTTTGCTCAGGCAAGAAAACAGTCAAGTTCGGTACTGTTTTCTGATTCTGGAAAGCCTAAATTTGGAAGTCACTGTGAAACCTCACTTGTGTTAAATGAGGAAACGAATCTTGCTTTAAATTAAGAAAAAAAAAATCAAACTAGTGATTTAAACAAAAACTACAACTTGTGTTTCCTTTTTTTTTTTTAAAGCACGGATCTAAACATCATAGCAAATGATAAGGATATGTCACAAAAACAAGAGGAAGATGATGATATCCTCGGTAAGCAATTGAAATAATTGAAGAAATTCCAAGTCAGTCTTCAAAGATAATAGTTTCCTGTTGCGATAAACTTGCTGTTTTCACTCAGCTGGTGTACGGTTAGTTGGCTGTGGATCGGGAAATGTCTTTGGTTTCCAAAGAATCTCACAGCAGTGAATCACTTCCTATTATTTTTTTCCATTTTTTTTGGTGAAATACCTACTTGGGTAGATTTAATATTTTTTCTTTTCACCCAAATTTATCCATACGGTCCTAGTTTATTTTCATACCTACTTCCTTTAATTTCCTGTCTGAGATCCACCTGTAGAATTATACTTCCGGCTACCCATCTCCAGCCTGTTTAAATACGCCACTATTCCTAGCAATAGGAAAATGGGTAAATAACACATTTATGCGTCTCTCTGCATGTCCTATTCATAGAAAGTTGGGTAATATATGCAAATCTATACACACACAAAAAGTTCGTTCATTCAAGTTAGGATTATTAAAATTGATCTTGGGAACAAAATAACACACCTTTCCTAGGCATTCATCCCTATTATAGAGGCGGAGAAAGAAAAATTGTGAGAGGGAGACACACACATTCGGATGAGCCTTCAGGGAATTGCATGAACTTTTGAACCAGAGACGGAGAGCCAGAGCCCAGCCTGTTCCCACTTTAATAAACATTTTTTTCTTCAATTAATTAAGGTTTGGAAAGGAAAAAAAAAAAACCACAGAAAAGTAATTTAGCATGCAACGCATACTTTACAGATGGATGCTACCTTCGGATGCTTATTAAATCTATGCATGATTGCGCTGGAGAAAATTAATTCCATTGTTTCTCACTATTCCAAAACGGTTGCAAACTGCTCAAAATAAAAAGGAAAATGAAGCAAGGTTGTTGTTGTTTTTTAAAAACAGCTACAGTACAAAAGGAATCCTCTGAAAGTCCTAAGACAAGTAATACAACTGGTATAAGAGCACCAAAGAGTCCTTTACCATTATTTTTTCTTATTTCAAAATGCTCAGATGCTGCCAGAATACATACAGGCACTTTAATGAAAATTTCCTACTTGCCGGCATTTGAACTATTCAGTTAAGTGCCGAGTTTTTGTTCCAGTCCTACTGGGAGGGAAGATTCATGCCCACAGCTGGTGTAGACGGGCACCGCCCCTGTGCCACGGTCAGCGGCAAAGCACTCCACTCCAGGCTGGGGGATGGTGATCGCTGGCTGGTTTATTCTGGAGAAAAGTAGCAAATAGTATTATAAAATATTCAAAATATGGGAGGTCATGTGCTTTTTATCAGCTTTCATTTTAACGACAGAAAAGAAGAGGCGCCAAGGTTCTGAAACACACAGTATTTTCCTTCCTGAAGGCCAGCGGGTGGAGGCCGCTCTGTATGTCCCCAAAGGGGACCTTCATCGAACCTGGAAGAGCCACTCTCTGCCCAAGAAGAGCCATTAATTCTCCCAACTCACGTATTTCCAAATTTAAAAACATCCCTATGCTACCTCGTTATCAATGCGTCTTTTGGGGTGAACTACCCTGTCGCTGGCTGACTAAACACTTCACTTAAGAACTTCTAAACCAACTCCATTCACAGCCCAAGCAGATGGCAGGTTTGTGTCACCCTTTCTCCTACTTCAAGTCTATAAATCAGTCTCTTTAATCCTTGGTTAACATGTGAAAATTTTCAAGTATTTATCACGACACAAATTTTGCTAAGAGTAACAAATTAAGCACACGTAAGTAAATAAATCTGTCCTACATGTGATAGATTTTGTAAGATATGAATAAAAATATAGATATACTAGACTTGGGATTTATTTATGTAGGGCCTTTCAGCAGCAGATCTCAGAGAAGAATAATATACACAGTTACAGACATCACGGTCCATAGTTAGGGGCGGGGCACGTGGAGATCATGTGGCGAGACAGGCAGTTCAGACTTTACAGCACAAGGGTTTGCCTTTATTCCCTCGCTCAGAGTCAGACCCACCACCCTGTTAGGATATTAGGCAATGAAAAGTAGGGTCTCACCGATGATTAAAAATGTCTATGATTCAGTCTGGGGCGGGAGAGGTCCACGGTCTGAGAAAGCCAAGCCAAAACAAAGCCAGCAGCTTGTGCAGCTAGATTTCTGTAAATGTGACTTTAAAAACATACAGTCTCTGTGTTATTGGTTATTAAAGAGAAAAAACAGGACTATTTAGGATTGGCACTGTAGAACTTCACTATTACAAAGAAGAGTTTAGTTAAAGTAGCAAAATGGGGTCAGCTTTAGAAATTTGGAAATCCTACTTCAGACAACCACATTGGCAGGCGTCAAATACCTGAATCATGCAGTTAGAAAAAGATTCAGGAAGAGAAGTTCTTAGCTCAAGGCCCTTGAGCCTACCTCCCTACCCCAGAAAGATCCCCCTTTGCCGCACCCTCATCTCCAGCAGCGACCCCCAGCCCAGGGCTGACTTCGGCCACACTTGTGCACATGCCCTGCATCTTGTCCAGACCGTGCATGTCACGGAGGCCCGAACCCGGGCCGGGCATGCCGGGCAAGCGCTCTGCCACCAAGTCTTCTCGCAGCTCTTCTTAGTCCGGATTCTCTCAGGATGTCCCAACACTCACCTTTTAAGCTTCCTCTAGAGCTGACAAACTCTTCCCCACCGTAAGTATGTACAGGAAAAGACAGTCCTCTGTAGCCTCCCGAGCTGTTGCTTATCTGGAGTCCTAGAACTTCTCCTATGAAGAACCTATCGCATTAGGCGACTTCATCACCTTTCCGCCTAAGTCAGAATGAGCACCAATAAGCAGCTAACCAGAAGCTGCTGGCAAAGCAGTCTGGGCAGCATGGAAGACAAGTTCCGATCCAAGATGTGGACGGGGTTAGCAAAACCAAGACAGCTAACACACGAGACAATTCTATGAAGGCAGATGAGCGAAGTCACTTTCAGGAATCCAGGAGTGTAGAATAACTTCCAGATTTTGAGGCAACTTACTGTAAACTAAGAATGGTGAAAAATTAAAATCTAAGGTTCTTAGTTTTTCTATCTCATATACATCTTTATAACGAGTACACTCTTCTTTTGGAGAAATTCGCTTCAAGACACTATATTTTGATTTAAAAGTCCTTGTACTTATTTATTACATGGGATCCTGTTTTCACGAAAGAGTTAAATTCCCGTATAAGGTAAAGAGCGTAATCACTCTGGGATGAGATATTTTTTCTACTTTCCAATGCAATTACTCTTTGTCTTAAATCCAATTGAATTCACTTTCCACGTTGGTGGGGGAAGGGACCTGGGTAGGAAGGATGCCGCACATGTTAGAAGGCAAATGGTGTAAACTGCAGACCTTTCAATAGAGTGGGGCTTTGCAAAGACGAAAAACTGAGCTGATAAAGTGTTAAATAGTAAGTGGCACAGCAGGGGAGGGGCAACTCTGGATTTTGTTTATGGAGAACATCCGGGATACTGCATAAGCAACGTTGCTATTTACAACTTTCAAAGCACCTTGGGATTCTCCGGACGAAAGGCACCACACGAACGTGCGCGTTTTCATCTCGTGGGCTCGCAGACTGTTGACGTTTCCACGCTGACCACGTTTCAGTAGTCAGAGGGATGCAAACTCCCCGTGGACTCGGTTTTCCAGACCCCTTCTTTTCCCCGAGCCGTGACACGCAGCAGAGCCTGCCCTGGTTGGCTCCTTGCGCCTTCCTGGAGCTCCTACCTCCGTTTGTCTTGGTGGCACCTGCACACTGTCCAGCCTTCGCCTTTGTACTCAGGAACTGCACCAGCGAGGGGCACAGACATTCATCTCGGGGTTACTGGCGTCGAGGGAGGAAGCCCCCAATACCAAGGAGAAGGGGAAGCGGGAAGGTTGCCACCCTGCGGCACCTTAGGACGCACTGTGGCAAGAGACTGTCATTATCTTAAGACTCCTTGAGGGTTCTTCAGCCTATACAGATAAATACATATTTTGTGCAAGTCTGGACCACACACATCTGAGGGTATTAACCTGACAAACATTGAGAAATAATTAAGACACAATTTTTTTTTTGGAGGTACTAGGGATCAAATCCAGAAAATGCTGAGTTGCAACCCCAGCCCTTAATTTAAATTTTATTTTGTTTTATTTTGAGATAGGGTCTTGCTAAATTGCCCTGCTGGCCTCAAATGGCCTTCAGTCTTCTGAGAAGGTACGATTTCAGGCATCCTCCATCCCACTTAAACTACAGCTCTCGCCCTGTGGGAGCCCCCGGTCACTAGGAAAGTCAGCGGACGTTAGTGCGCACAGTGTGAGGCAGATGGTGGCACTTGGCTGTGACGCAGGCAGGCTTGAGTCCAACTGGGGGCAAATGGGAAGCCACACGGAGAAGATGAGGCCTGAAGACGGACGGCCTTGAAGGTGCGCGTGGAAGGAGAAGCTGGGCAGCATTGTACGTGAAGGCACAGGCTGGCCTCGGATCGGTGAATAATTCCATGAAGCTGGGATTTACAGCGTGAGTGTCAAACGTAGAGTTAACCTGACGTCCCAAACATGAGATGGAGGTTCAGAACACGACCTGTATTTCGGATCATCGCGGCCGATCTCGTCCAAAATAAGCTGAGCTCAGGAAGCCACAGCAGAGCGAGAGAGAAGGGTCCCCGGGCCGATCAGGAGGGTCCCCAGGCCATCATCTGTCCCCTGTGTTCTGGGGGTTTTGGCTCTGCCGTTCGGTCCCTTCCCAGGCCCGTTCCCGTGTCCCCATCCTCGGACAGGTGTCTACGCCGTCTGCGGCGCAGTGTGGGGAGGACGAGCAGCAGGGTGCGAGTTGGAAAGGCTGAAACGCCTCCTAGCAGGTGCCTACGCGAATGCGCTACCTTGCTAGGGAGAGGGAGGCATGCACCTGTCATGGACCAGAGGCGAACACATCTCATTATGGAGAGAGAGACAGACAGACAGAGGGAGAGAGGCAGGCGGAGGCTGAGGCTAAAAATGCAACAGATCAGAGTCTTGGAGTGTTTTGTTCCTCCGTGAATTCTCCATCTCATGTTTAACGTTTATCGAACAGGTTGCAATGGCTCTTACTGGTGCTTAGCGGCGCGTCCTCTTTTCTTAGCCCGTCACATCTCTTGGGCGGCTCCCTATGCGCCCGCCCATCCTCCCTGGGCCCAGCCAGTCAGTGGCTTTGCTCTGGCCCCCTTCTGCTAAAAGTAGCTCCGTCTTACTCCATCCTGCCGAACTCCCCTCACTAAGGAGCGGGCACCTCACCTCCACCCGGGGCGAGTCCTGGGTCAGTAGAATTGACCTCTGCGACTGGTTCCAGGACCCGCCAACCGCCCATTCTCAACTGCAGGGAAGTCAGCTCAACTCTACACTTTCCTAAAATGACAACAAACAGAAAAGCTTCTCTTCCCCCCGTCACTCATGCCTCCTTTTCTTTTTTTAGGTAGCTCACACCTACAGCCTCCGGTTTCTCTTTACTCTTTCCTGGATCCTTCAAGTCTGGCTTCTACTTTTACAGAGCTACAGAAACTGCCTAGAAATAGTAGCCAAGATTTTCTTGCTTGGTTTCTCCTCTCTTCCCACTACCCCTCCCTACCAGCCCTGTATCCGATAACTTGTAAATATGAAGGGATTGTCAAGTACTTATTTTTTTTATTTAAAATTTCTTTTGTGGTGCTTGGATTTGGGGATTAAGCCCAGGGCATTCACACTGAGCGATGTCTCTGGTCTTGTGTGTGTGTGTTTTAATTTTAAGAACTTGTGGATCTTCCTGCCTCAGCCTCCATGCCCAGCTAATTACTTATTTCAATACCCCTTCAATGCCTAGCACTGTGCCTTTCACATGGCAGGGGTGCCATGCATATCTGAACAGTGTGTGCATTTCTTCAGCTTTCTCTATGGTCCTCCCGACCACTGATCTTCCTGCACTTTAGAACCTGGCGATTATTTTAAAATTCCCGGGGCTGGGGGTTTAGCTCAGTGATTAGAGTGCTTGCTTTGCAAGCACAAGGCCCTGAGTTCAATTCCCAGGACCAAAAAAATAAAATAAAATAAAATAAAATTCCCATTTACCAGGAAATAGGGTAAAGAGTGATTTCGATTTCATGCTGAAGTGATAGGAAACTGACGGTAGCTAAACACGGAATGAGGGTCAGTAACGACCAACAGGGAAGATCAACAACTCGAAAAGCAAGTATTGGAGACGCTGACTTGCCAAGTGACCAGGTGAGCCTCGCGCTGCCCCAAACTTGAACCGCGTGGTAATATCTCAGATTACTCCCTGCAAGTTCTACAGGTGGCCGCGGCAGCACGCACGCTCGGCTCTCTCCAGGGATCGGGCTAGTCACGATTGCTACGTCGCCATAACAACTTTCATAAACACGCTGTTTTTCGGCAGAGGGCAGAAGAACACGCACTCTTCCCTCAAACCCAAATGCTCCAGGGCAGTTGATGGGATGCAGGGACACTGCTGTGCTCCCCGGGTGTCCTCCACCGCTGGAACGACGCTGGCTGGAAGTGCAGGCGCGGTGGAGAGCTGGGAGCAGCCCCGGCGCCACGCAGCCTCCTTGTCGCACGAGGACCCCGAAGGTCCGGTCTGCCAGTCCTCTGGCCCGTGTGGCTGCCCCGTCACTGCGACATGCCGTGCCCGAGCACGCCGGCGATACGGCTTGTCACGGCTGTCCCCTCCCAGCATTCCTTCAGCAGGGCCCAGCGCCCAAGACGCAGAGAACACGCGGGCCCTGCCTCCTCCTGCTTGGCTCAGAGCCCGGCTCTCCGTCCCTCGCGTTCAGTGACTCGGGCCAGCAGGCCCTCCGGGACCATTGCCCGGCGGCGGCCTCGGCTAGACTTTCAAGGACAGAGTCCGGCGGGGACAGAATCTCAGTGTAAGGTTGGCAGAGCTTCGAAGGAGTCAAATTCCAGCTATTTTTTAAAAGAGCGAACTATGTCAACTTGTTTTAAGTTTTAAAACATCACTTTAAGGCTAAAATAAACACACACCAAAACAAGTTCAAAAAAAGCATCAAGTAACCGAGTCACTGACAAAACTGTTCTTCATACAGTCACAGCAGAGGCCAAGAAATGTCAGAACCTCACGTCACCATCAACTTTAAGTTTGCCTTTTATTTTATTTTACTTTTTGGTGCTGGGGGTTGAACTCAAGGCCTTGCGCTTACAAGGCAAGCGCTCTATCACTGAGCTAAATCCCCAGCCTACTTTGCCTTTTAATTAGGCCAAGAAATTAGCAGGTGACGCCAGCGGGGGGCTGTGTGCCGCACTGCTGTCGTAGGAAGGGCCTTCTCGGCATGGCGTTATTTTCTCCTTGTACAGCTCTGTATTTTTGATCAAATCACATCTCACCTCGACCCCCCCAATCACCCACAAAACAGCCTTTTACCTTCACACCTGCCTCATTTGTCAAACAATATTCCGGAGTCCTGGAAATATAAGCAGCTGAGAATTTCACTTGCACGGAGCACTTTATTTATCCGGTTTCACAACAGCAAAGTTGTCGACTCGACACGAAGACCATGCTGGACACAGAGAGGAAATGTGTGTGACTGGTGTGTCTTCATGTGACACCAATTTTGTGGATATAAAACCATTTATCTCAATAAGACCCTACCCCTGCTTATATTATTTTCCTGGAAAAAAAGGTCTGTAAAAGACACGGGCTCGAGGGCAAAAATCTTAAGAAATTTGACTCGAATAGCTATTTCTAAGAAGGAAACGCAGCCCTGAATGTGTCATATCTGGGCCCCATGCCAGGCTGTTAGGGAGTAAGGGGATATTTTCTTGCTACCTAGGAAACAAATCGTCACAAAGTTTGGGCATCTGTAAGATACGAAGATCAGCAGACTCTTCAAGAGGTCAAATGTTGAGGCGGTAATGGGATGACACGTAGGAACGTGGTGAAACGTCAGAGATTTTGTATTTCGTTTTTCTCACATGGCCTCAACAGACACCAGGGAAACAGAAGTAAACCCCAGAACGGCTGTGAGTTTTAAAGCTAAAAGAAGATGTAAAAGTTTTAAATTCATCATCAGCTATACCACTGCATTGAAGATTCTTAAAATTTTTATCGGTACACGTTTGCGGTACAAAATGATGATATTCGTGGTATCACTGCATTTTTTAAAAAAGTGATGAGTTGCTTTATCTGCCATAAGGCAAAGTTTCAGATAATTACAGCATTACAAGTGAAGCATAAGGACTCCCCAAAAAACTAGTTTTAGGTAATCACTTACAGAAAATTCAGTATGTGCGTCTTTGAAAAGTTAAACTGTCAATGGAGACCAGAGAAAGGTCTCTACCCTGTCCATGTTCTGGTTCCGTCCTACGAGAGGGACAGAGACATTTTGGAAAGGCTTCCTCTGCCAGGTACCAAACAGCTGGAAGAGGGGACAGCAGGACCAGGACGGCCCGGCAGAGTGGGGTGTTCTCACTGCCACTGCACTTGGCGAAGAGGAAATGGGAGGCGGGATGCAGAACTGCGGGGAAACGGGCAAGCGCATCCCCACGTCTAGGACGTGGAGAGCAACAAGTCTCTGCTGGGTGAGGAGGGACTCAGGCCAGAGATCAGCACAGCAACCCGGACAGGAATGGCCGTTAGTGCAAAATGGCTTTTTTAAGGAGACAAGGAAATCTCTCTCTCTCTCAACACATCAATTAAACAGAGGTGATTCTTCATCCTTCGGCCATAGCTTAAAAATGATCTTTCTTTTCCAAAGACAAGACGGGAGCATTCTTGTTTTCCAAGGTGGCCTTCAAGTCTTTAGGAGTCCCAAATGGTCACTTATTTTTGGAGCTGGAAAATCAGGGAATTACAAACATTTTCAGCAGCATCAGCTTTAGAGGACACCAAGTCCAGCCTCCTGTTCTATCCACGGAGAAGCAGGACGGTGGAGCACGAAGGTTACCAAATTTTGCCACACAGCCCCGGTCTGCCCCCATCCCCCGTTTCTGTTGTTCTCACAAACTGGATTTTTTAAAAAATATTTTTAAATGGCTGGGAAAGTAAAAATAGTATCTCATGACATGAAAATTGTACAGAATTCAAATTCTAGTGTCTATTAAAAAGTTTTACTAGAACAACCATTCGTGTGTGTATTGCCTTTATTATTGTTTTTTTGTTTGTTTTGCCTTTTGAGACCGGGTCTTGCGAGGTAGTTCAGTCGGGCTTCGAACTCACGGTGATGCTCCTGCCTCAGCCTCCCCAGCGCTGGGGTTACAAGTGTGTGCCACCACCGCCGGCTAACAGGGCACATTGTCTAAGGCTGGTTTCACACATAGCAGCCTAATTGTAGAGGCGTGAACCACAAGGCCTAACTATGTACTGTCTGGCCCTTTACTTAGAAAGCTTGCTGAAGCCTGGATGAAGCACAGAAAGCCCAAAGTTAGAGCAGCTGGGTGTCATCTTGGAGAGGACAGAGTCTCAGTTTCCTCATCTGTAAACTCGGGGCAGTAATGGCGCTTAGCCGATAGAGTTGGTGGGAGAATTAAACAGAAGCGTTTAAAACATGACGCCTGATACAAAGTGAGGGCCCAGTAAGTGCCAGCTATTTTTACTGTTGCCTGGGAAGAAAATCCGGCCTAGAGCACTACAGTGACTATAAGCCACAGCTCCGCTAGGGGCGGGCTGGGGGAATTCCCGGATTCTCCCCGCCTTCTTTGCTTTGCACGTTGCCCGACACAGAAAAGCAAACTCGGGCATTTTTGGTTGCTGTTTTAAGCCACCTCATGGCCACTCTAATTGAACGTTTCAAACTTAAACCTAACAAGTCTTTTTTTTTTTTTTTAATTACTGCAAAAATCACTGCAAAAACTTTAGAAACAAGTAATTTAGACATGCACTGAGACCCCAGGATCTAAAACAGTAGCAGATTCAAGGAGATGAAGGTATCTGGCTGTTCCCAGTCTGATGTGGCCTGTGTATCGCTTTCCCTATTAACCGTCGCACGTGGCCAACAGCAGCCCGGGTTTTGCTTATTGTAGGAAACCTCTTAGCCTAGAACATCTGGTTGGCAACTACCTTTGCCAAGACTTCGTTCGCACAAGGTCCTTCTTCATTAAATCCACTCCATGTGTCGGGCGTGGTGGCGCACGCATGTAACCCCAGGACTCGGGAGGCTGAGGCAGGAGAACTGCTGCCAGTTCGAGGCCAGTCTGGGCTACACAGTGAGTTCAAAGAGTGTCAACTGCATAGTGAGACCCTGTCTCAAAACAAAACAAAACAAAGCAAAACAATACCAAAGTCCATTCCACGAACCCATGTTTCCTTGCCAGTTGACATGCAATTTTCAACAATTACAGATTGGTCACTGCTTTCTAATCTTTCTCTAGCTTTTCTCTTTCCAAGCAACAATCCTATCTTGCCACAAAACTGTAATTCCTTCACGCTAGTCACACACCTTTTTTGCTGTTTTACCCCCAGTACTCGGTTGCTATCTACACAGTAGGTCTTCAACAAATGCTTCTTGTGTTAGTAAACGAAGAGCCACAAATATATCCTATAAAGAGATTTTTAACTTTAAAAATGAACAAACACCACCTTTGGACTTCTACCGAGACTGAAGACAATAATTTGTCAATACATGGATTCAAAGATCCATCATCTAAATTAAAACAAATCAGAAATACAAGAGTCCCTTAATTAAAATGGAGACTACAACTTATAAGAGAGAGATTAACTCCAGGTCTCTAATGTTTACCCTTTCAGATCTATTAGCTCCATGACATTGGAAACCGTTAGCTCTGACAGGGATACTGTGAATGGGTTGGGGGGGACCTTATCTACCTATTTTTAAAAAATCCCCCTCTAAAGGCTTATGCTGAAATCCCACACAAGTATAATTTTCACCTACACATGTAACGTAGCCATCGCACCGTTACTTAATATATGGCTACGGGAAGCATATTTTATTATAACAGCAAACGAGCGAACGCAACACGTCCCAGGAAGGGGTCTCCCCATTAACTTTTTATAAAGGCTCTCGTTTCCAACTCTCATTAATGTCTGACAAGCGAGCCGAAAAAGCCTCGCTCGAGCTTGGGTTGGGGCGAAATGTGTTTTGGCAAAACCATTCCAAGATCGCGCGGACTGACTCTGCGAGAATATACTAATTTGTTTTGTTTTGTGGTGTTTTGTTTGGAGTGTGGAGAAAAGAGAGAGAAAGGGAGAGAGGAGTCGTGGGCACGACTTGGTGGTTACCATGGACGCAAGGTCACTCCTGCACACTTGGACCTACCAGCAGAGTTCAGACGGGTCAGCGTGTGACCGGCCCGGCCGGGGTGAAAAGTTCAAGCAGCGATGGAAAAACCAATATGTCCACACAGAGTATGCTGTACAATTTATTTCAATTTACATCAAGCCATGCATATAAAATTTAGATAAATTCCATTCAAATCTGATGTTGCCTGACACACAATGTATGCAAACAGATGTCTGTGGGGCTTTTTCTGGGCTTTGGAAAACAACATTAAATTTAAAAATATGTCTATGGGATTTCTTTATTGAATTACAAAATGAACATAATTTTAACTTAAATGTTTTTGTTCTTTCTTCCCATTTTTTTTTTCGTGGGGGTCTTAATAATTTCTCGGTTCTCAATCTACTCGGTGTCATATTAAAGAGGATAATGTATATTTACAACTACAGCTTCAGTGTTATCGTAGTTATAGATTCTATTTATATCTCTTACCGCTTTCCGCGGATATCCCGTGACTGATGTTTCTGATTTATATCCGGCGCTCTCGTACCTGAGACGAGGCTGCGGTGGCGTCTTCCTGCCACAAGGGGGCTCCCCACACCCCTCTCTAGAACTGCAGGTCCCAGCCTCTGATGGGCGCTCCGGGCTGACCAGGATTCAGGGCTAATTATGACCTACGGATGCTTTTATTTTCGTTGCGAATTGAATGCATCACCATCCCTGATCCACTAAGACACAATGCAAAAATTACTATTAACAAAGAAGAGAAAGGAAAGAGGACCTTTATGTTCTGCCTCATTTCTCCTCGCTCCTCCTTCCAAAGGTGCCACAGATTGGAGGTCAGAGCAAAAATAAAGCAGATAAGAAAATGCTCCAGGGGAAGTTCATTTTGTTGCCGAAGCTAAATTTTTGTTGCTAATTTTGTTGCCAAAGTCATAGACCAGACAAGGTCAAATTTAGGAACAACACAGAACGTTTGGAGCCTGCACTCTGCGCTGCCCACGGGCTAGTTTGCATAAAGACTTGGCAGAGTTTTCTCAGACGGCCCACACCGAGCCCCGGGGGGAGCCGGCCGCGTCTAAACGGGTGAAGGTTTCAAAGGAGCAGAAACATCACATGGCTACTCCTTCGAGCTTATCAAACAGGTCGCAGCTCCCGAAAATGTTATTTTCACAGAATACATCACAATTTCTACAGATGAAGAGAGACAAACCATCTGTCCCGTGACATGGACAGCCCTTTCAAAAGTCCCTAATTTCTCACACATTCCATTTTCTGTTGCAGGAAGAAGCTATTCGGGAGTTTCCTTCTCCTCATCTGCGAAATGGAGATAAAAATAGGATGCGTTCCCTCATGGGATCTTTGTCAGGATTAAATGAGTGAATATATGTAAAACACTTACCGGAGTCCTTGGTACATAATAAGAGCCATATAAATGCTGGCTGTTAGGACCATTATTCATCGGCACTCTGTACCTTCTCGTTCACAAGCTCCGTGACACGATCGTTTGAACAAAATGAACTTTCATGGATTTTGTCAAGACTCGGAGAGCATCATTTTCGAGATACCTGGGACTTCTCTTCAAGGGTAATGGATGGTGACTGGGCTTTTTCTTCCGCAAGCACTTGAAAACATAAGCATTTCCCCCCTAATTCATGGTGTTGCTTTCAATATGACATTTAAAAAAGAAACGGCTGACTTCCAAATCTCGGGCTTCTTTTAGATAACACTTCAGAAAGCCATCACTTTATAAAGCAAACAGTCGCTGGGACGGGTGCTGGGAACTCAGTTACAGTATTTGCATGTAGATACTATCACTTTCCTTTCTCATTTTATCACTCCAGCCAGAAAATAACTTTGTTAAGCTTCTGTTCCACTTAGGACATCGGAGTTCCTCGGCTCTAATGTAAATAAACATTTTGAATTCCCTGGTAAGCGCTGCTCTGACAGTTCTCAAGTAAATTTTCTAAGGGTATAAATGATATCTTTAACGTAAGGCCTCTAATAATTCAAGCACGAGCTAAGCTTTATGTGGACACAAAATCCTGCACTCACATAAATCCTTATTTGTATACGGAAGGCTCTATATACACAGACAGGAATACATACATATGTGTTGGCGTGTGTATATACGTGCATGTCCACATATATGGTCCCTTAAGCCGCCCATGTGTTTGGAAATACATATTCAGAACCAGGATTATCTAGCAGGCAGGATAATCCAATCAATTCTCAATAGGTAACGGGAGGAGTGTGACATTTTTTAATACCTGCTAGACTGTCGTGCAACTCTTTATTCTTTATTATCTCTGTCAGCTACTACTAGGTGCCTAGTAGAAAAATGCCAGCCCTGGTCCTGATCATTTATTTCTCTTTGGAATTATTTCAAGCCTAAGTCTCCAGAATTGCTGGGCAATGCCGTCCTGATACACCGGCCTTGCGTCCTGACATGCAGACTGGGCTGAGGGGAGGCGCAGAGGGGACCTATCTTGGTTCTGCCTGCGCTTGCACGACTCCAGCTCCAAAAGGCCCCCTTTCTCCATCCTGAGCGATCTGGATGTGTCACCAGAAGCGGCCGGTTTTGTCGCCAGCAGCAGTTTTTGCTGCGCGCATCAACTTCCAGTGTATTCTTCCAGACTCTTTTGTGCCTGTCCCAGACATCAGTTCACAGAGACCCTTCCAGGACAGATGCGCTGGAGTAACGCATCAATTCGTTATTTGTTACAGTTTGGGGGCGTCTGCCCTGTGGGTTTTCTAGCCAAAGGCTTGTATGTTTCCCAAGAGAAATTTACTTTCATGAGGGAAGAAAATTGAGGCAAATCACTGCTGTTAGACCCTGAAGTCAGGGACACTGGCTTCTTGTCCTTCTGTACATGTGAAGAAAAAGCCCACAGTTGCAGAAACAATCATGGTTCCAATCCATCTCTCATTCTTCCCCGATGTGAAAAATTACAAATGAAACCGAATTTTTCTCTGTCAATAGAATGTGCATGATTACAGCTGCTGGTAGTTTCACTCTAATGAAGGGCTGTGCGTTTAATTGCAAGATTTATTAGAGCCCGCACGTCGCCAGGCACAGGCAAAAACATCGCCATCTAAAACGCCGGTTGTTTATTCTGACGTTAATGATCATATTTCTTCATTTGAAACAAAAAAGCATTTGGGGAGAATGTGTTTTTTGCTCCCTCCGAATAAGAAATTAATAAATTCAATGTAAGAAATAAAAAGGGCTGGTGGGGAAAAAATATTGATTTATGCATGTGAGGCAGGGAAGAAAAAAAACCAAAGATGCTCTATTTACTTATTTATTTTTAAAGTCCATAATCCCCCTCGCGCTGGAAACAAGAGAAGTCGATCGCCAGCTTTGTCTGGTTTCACAGAGATCTCCAGCGAGGCTGGGTTCAAAGGCAGGTGAAATGATGGAGTTTATTGCCACGCACATCAACACTGAAACTAAATAACTGTGTTGCCATCTCGGTCCTGCTGCAAGACGGATGGTAAACTTGACCTGCCGCTGGTACTATCCGATTGCCATTTTTTATTCCCCCTCGCCGCCCCCCCAGGCTGAGCCGGGCTGAGTAAATGCGTGTGCACGGTCAGGTCAGACCCTGGGATCGGGTGAAACTCCGTTCACATCTGCATACAGGCGGAGCCTCACAATGAAAGCCCATCTGTTCCCGTCTCCCAGTACAAATCGAGTGTCACCCAACTCCCTGCAAACGACAGCAGCCTGGCCATTAGATGGAGGGACACGCGGCTCAGGTTACGGATATGGAACTGCTGATTTGGGTTTAAATACCTGGTAACTGAGGACTTTTCATGAGATGTGAACAAAGAATGAACTTTGAACTGCTTAGGAAATACCCTACTCCCCACCCTGGGCACCCCGCTCTGTCCATTGCTAATACTTAAACGCTATATTTTCCACTGTCTCTATTTTTGTATAAAAATTCACCAGGCTGAATGCCACAGTGTCCTAAATAATTGCTATTTTTTTTTTGGAAGGGGGAAGGGTGGCCAGGAACATTGTAAACAGAAAATGAACTCTGAACTCTGTATGCCCCCAAAGGTCATTAATATCACAGCTATGTTGTTGCTTGAACTTCTACATTTTACCAGGGTGGAAATTTTAGTTACTAGAGTTTAACCAAAGCGTGAAGCACCCCAGCCCTCTCTCCCTCCCTCCCCAGCCCATTCAGCTAGGGAACCGCTTGCCCCTAGAATCTTCTCCCCTGTTTATTCCAAAATAGTTTATCAATCACCATCTATGTCAGCAGGGTTTTTTTTTTTTTTTTGGTGGTTGTTGTTAAAATTCAGCAAGTACCTTAGAGTTTACAGACAAAAATCACATACATTCTGACATAAAAAGATGGAGTTGTTCAAGAAGAAACCCCAAGATAATAAGCCCATCCAAGCACCAGACATGATAAATACAAAGAAATTCATGAGCAAAAACATGGGCAGGCTTTCATTAAATGCCTTTTTGTCCTATTTTATGGCAAGAGTCTATATCGATAAAAATCTTTCTAAGGGTGACACAAGCAACTGGGGTTTGGTGACTTGTGTTTATATTTGAAATATTTCTACGGTGCGTTGCATGAATCCCATTTAACATCAAAAGTACTACTGAGCCTCCACATATGGGTTTGCACGTCCACAGACACACTCCCGTGCAGAGTAGAGAAACAAGCCTCCTGATGTCTTTGACCAGTTCTGCCTCTTGGATTCCACCAATAATAATGTCCCTAAAAGAATTGCAAATGCAAACCTGATTGGATGAAAAGGAATTTAGAAACTCTAAGAAACTTTCTCGATTTGCATTCAGGAAATGATGTAATTTTTTCCTGCCCTACATTTCTCTTTCCTAGAGCTCTTACCAGAATACATTACAGCACATAATGTATTGGGGTGACACATGGTGTCCCGGATGGAAGGCCATCGGGCCTTATTAAAGGCGTGTCTCCCCAGCCAGCGTCTCTTTACCACTCTGTGAAACTATGTTCTTATTGTTTGTCCTTTAAAAATTATACCAGCCTAAAGAAAAGATTTGAAGGCTTTTTCTTTTTTCATCCCATGCAAGAGCTTACGGTCAACCTTAATGGAAGTTCTACAAGCATTAAAAGGAAGAATAGGTCCTTTGTTTCAGCAGAACTGCCAAGACAAGGGTGAATTTTGGTTCCACTTTGTCAAGTTTAAAGGGAAACTGAACTCAGGGAAGAAAGAGGCAGAGAGAGAGAGAGAGCCTGAACAACTTTTTTTTTTTTAGCTGTCTCTCCATGGCTTGCCATCTTAAACTTGGAATATTTTATTGTCACTCTGTAAACAAGCCGGGAATTTGCAGGCGGGGACATGTGGCCTTGTAATGTCTTGGAGATGGGCCGTTCATTTGCATTGCATGCAACTAGGTATCTGTGTGTGAGGAGTCACAAAGCGAAAGCCCCCCAAAGGAAATAAAATAGAAGAGTTTTCTTTCTGTCTGCATTGGGAAAAAAACGCCCATGAAGGAGACGTCTCCTAAAGGGATATGAACGACACTGATTTTTCTTGTTCCAGAAAGATAAAGTAACTTGTTTAGAGAAATGCTGTGGTTGTTTGGCTTCTCACGATGCACGATTGGTGGTGTGCAGGGTATGAACAAGAACCGAACCTTGAACTTAATTTCCCCTTTGAACCCGTGACCTTTGACAAGATTCCCCATGCGTTGCCCCTCAGACAAATTTCATCACAATTACGGTCCCTTCCACTTGAGTTAAAGATATATAATCATTGATTTGACCTAATTACCTGATACATCCCTTTCTTTGCAAGGTGAAAGTGAAATGCGCGAACAGAGGCTGACCCGTGAAGTTCTGATATCCAATTTTTATTCTAATTATCATAAAACACTTTCAGGCTTACTCTATTTTTCTCAAGTTTTCTTGTGGCCCTTTCCCCAAAGCCGAGATTCCGTCAGACTCGGCGATGCCCTCCTAGGTCCCAAGCTGCAGGGCAACAGACCTCTGAGTACATTACGCGCCACAGGTTCAAAACGTCATTTTTAAACAAACGAACAAAAAAACCACAAAAGGCTAACTCTGCATTAGAAAGTTGTCACTAATCCCTGTCATGAGAAAAGTCTCCTGAGAAAGAGCAGAAACTAGAAAGTTCCCATAAGGTTTGAAATTATCTGGCGTTTGGCATCGATCTATTAGGATTCGGCCCCTTTTCCTCACAATTCACAAACTTCAGGTTAGAAGGCAGACACAGGCAATATCTCTAGAGCCAGAATAACCCACTAAACCAGAAGACATTGTCTTTTTTATATGGCGGGTGTGTGGAGGGACGGGGGTCTGCTAAATCTAGTACAACAAATCCCACGCGAAGATCTTAAGGCGAAAGCTTACATCACAGGGTACATTTTTTGAGAAATAAAGTATGTGATCTAAAAACAAAACCAGGGTTGATTTAAAAAACTACGTAAACTTATGACTTTAAAATGAACGTGCGAATATTCCTTTCCACCTCAAGTTCCTTTTTCAAAGGAATCAACTGTAACCACATAGTTTTTGTTAGTTTGTCTTCTTAGAGTCCCGAGGAACAAAGACGAAGGGCAAAAGTTAAACAGCAAAGAGTAAACAAAAAGGAGAAAAGAAGACTGTTTTCACCCCTTTATGTCACAGCTTACGTAGAGACAGGGCCATACTTCCCTCTCAGAAATGAAATGGCAGTAGATTTTCCTTGATACCATTTTGGCCTCTGAACACTAATGGGCACTAGAGGTGAAACGGGGACAAGAGGCCAGAAAAGAACACACCTGGGAAGTCAAATCCCCTGAGAAAACGCCGCGGCTCTTTCTGCCTTTTCTTACAAAAATTCAACAACACCGGACAAAAAAAAAGTAACTCTTCAGCTGACCATCCCGGTGGACCAACCCTCCCGGATTTTATTCTCAGCAATGAGTTTTAATTCTGCCTTGAAACTAAAGTCCTAAGCAAACTAGAAAGAAAGAGAAAATGTAGGTGGCCAAACTCCCTAAGCAGGAAGTGACACCATGAGAAAGGCCGCAAGTTTCCCGCCTTGTGGGGCTGCTGGGTGAAAGTTTCTAAAGACAGCGAGTCGCTCCTGCCCTGTGCTGTCAGGTAGACAAGTCTGAAAGTGATAGAGAACTCCAAGAAATCGTGGGGAAATTCCCGCTCTCTACTCTGACTGGTGCCCAAGGCCTCTGGCTTCCTCAAGGAAGCGGAGCAGGGCCTCAAGATAGTTCACTGACGCACAGATGGGCAGCAAAGTGGACCTAGCATGAGCTTCTCTCACTTCCGGTCAGAAGTCCAGGCTTGAGCAAATAGATGAAAAATGTACACTCACATGGTAATTGTAGGATTGATCCAAATAAGGATTGAAATGTTGGAATGGAGCATTCAGGAAGAAAGGATAAATGCGCTATCCCTGGGGTGGGGGTTGTGTGAAATGCTCCTCCAGAGCTGCGATTCTTAATGTGGTGTCTGTGACACCCTGAAATTATATGCAAATGTGCACGTGTGCCTCCCTTGCGGGCGCGTTTTTATGGCGAGAAGAACCACTGCTCCATGATGATAAGAAAAGGAATAAAAGCCCCCAAAATAATGAGGGCCATTTCCAAAGAAAAGAGGCTGGAAGCCAACTAACAGTCACCACTGCCTCTCTCAGAAATGGTGATTTTCAAACTTTTTAGAATTGATTGCCATAATTGTAAATATCCACACACACACACACACACACACACACATATATATAGCCCATTATTATTAAAGAAGCTTCATTTTTTCTCATCTACATTCTGACATACTCTTCCATTTGCTGTGGATCATCTAGCACACTTCACTCTGCTATTTCCCTCTTTCCCTCCTAACCTTCTTCAAAATCATTTCTACAAAGAATACTTAGAAAAATCTTTAAGAAAAGTAAATGATATCACACTGGCCTTCTGCTTAATTAATACTCATTAGTTGCCTCCTGTGATGTTCCAAATCAAATTCAGATACCTCACTATGGCTTAAAAGGCCCTCCTGGATTTAGTCATTTCTGATCCTCCAACCCCGTTTCTTTACGCTCTGTCTCACACACCCAGCCCCGGCCACTTTGGTTTCTTAATTATTCCTTGAACACCCAGTGCTGTGCTCTCTACCCCAGGCCCCTTGCACCTGCGGCCGGAGAGCTCCTCCCTCAGATGAAGCCTGGCTTCGCCTCCTCATTTGGGGCTGGACACCCGGTCTAAGTCACTCTTCGTCTCTCTGCCCTTTTGTCTCTGGACTGGTTTGGTTTTGGGTCCAAGTATTTACCTGACATTATACTGCCCACCTCCCCCCATAAGACGCAGCTCTCTGCTGCCAGGGCCTTGGGCAGTTTTCAGGTCTGTGTTCCCAACAGGAGACTCAGGCCTAGCACAGAGTAGGGGTCCTCTAATAACAAATAAATGAATAGAGAATAATCAAAACGATGGACAGACATCCTACTTGTGTTTGTCTGAAAATGAACCTCCAGGGAACACTCCTACTAGGAGTGGAGCTGTCCACTGGACAGCTAAAAACCTGCCCTCTTTTCTCTCGGACACTGAAGCCACCTCTTCCGGACGGCACCTAGTGCTGTTTCTTTGGCGCTGTGCTTATTTTCATACAGATCTTGTCTCCCTTCTAGTCCCTGTGGGAAAAACCCCACCGTGACCCTTTATCATCTCCCTTGTCACACCAGCATGCAGCAGGGCTGGTCCCGTCCCGGCCCAGACACGCGGCGGTCAGTCCACACCCGCGAGAGCGGGGTGCGGGCCCTGCAGCCACAGCGGGTGCGAGGCTCGATTCTACACCCGGCAGATGCTTTGCTTAGAGGTTAATTCTGCCCCAAAGTAGAATGATCACAAGTGTGACATTTAAATAATAATTTGTACATATACTGTATTGTATTGAATTAAATTAAGAAATCAAGTTAGGCAGTGGGAACGGTATTAAAGATGACGGAAGCGCTAAAAGGTTTGGACCAGCGATGTGGAATCCGGACAGAGATATCAAATGTCCACGAAAATCTCGCCTTGAAAGAAACTCACATATCCTTGGATGTGAATAATTTTCTACTGCCAGAAGTTGAATAAAACTTGAACACAAATAGCAACAGGTAATTTACCGGACATTTCTGCATCTCGGTATCCTTAACTGTAAACTGTAGGAATTGAAGAACTTCTCCAAAGTCCTTCAGAGTCTGAAATAATTCAACTGAGAATTTAGTTGGACTTTTCAGGGTGCTTAGTGTGTGGTTTTGCTTATTAACAGCCGAGACCAGAACGAATATTTTGTTTTGAGAGAGGGTGTCGCTGAGTAGCTCAGACTGGCCTTGAACTCGCAGTGATCCTCCTGCCTCAGCCTCCCAAATGCTGTGATTACAGGCGTGTACCACCACCCTGGGCCAGAACAAATATTCAACCCTCATGAGACATTAGTTTAGAAAGTGTTCTAGAAGTCAGCAAAAAACAGAGAAGCGATCAGAGAATAAAAATAGAAACGGAAGTAGTTCAACAATAAAACACAATGGAATTGAATCAAGAAAAAATGGTAATCAACAACAGGTCTGGGAGAAAAAGAATCCAAAATGTAAGTAAAATAAAAAGAAAGGTTTGCAAAGCATCATATTGTAAAGACGTTATGGGGACAGAGAAGGGGAAAGCCTGCAATGTCACACGCCAGCAAAAGCGAGGACTTTCGGGTTTCACACAGAGCATGGTGGTCTCCCGGGCCTGGGAAGGGATTCGCGTCTCCAGACTCTGGGCAGGAGCGGGCAGGAGCTGGCAGGGTGCAGCAGGCCGCCGGTGTCTCAGCGGAGGGCTGCATCCTCCCACCCCGAATCCAATCACACACCTAGCGGCGTCTCTTCCCAGCCTCGGGTGGCCGCTACTCCCCCCAGCCCCCACCCCGAGCAGGAGGCTGCCGCCGACGACACTGGGCCCCGCACATGGCTTTCCCGACACACCAAACTATCCGCACTTCGCGGTCACTACTGTCCCCTTTAGGCTTTTCCGGGTTTGGACTCGGGCAGGTACGATACAAATGGCTGCATTTGTACTGGTAACTGTCCTTATAAAAATCTTTCCTGTCTTGAAAATTAACGTTTTATTAGGTCACATGTGCGCAAAGTCTTGGGAATTTACAATTTAATGTATATATAATCATCTTTTTTCACAGGGTTTATTTTTAAATGATTATAATTATTAACACAAAGTAATTGTGCAGTTAACGGGTTTCAGGGCGGCATTCCTATCCAGGCATCTGTGGGGTGTTGAGCAGGTGGCCCTCCCAGCACCGCCCCAACAGTCTCCCGCCTCTGCCAGGTCACCTTTCATATATGTACCCCACAGATTTTCTGTATGCATGTGTCTGCTGGCGGGCACCGAGGCCAACTTTATCTACTGGCGACTGTGAACTCCGCCACAATGAACATGAGTGTGCAGGTATTTTCACACGCTGACCTCGCTTCCTTCAGGGGTGAAGGTCCAGGAGCGGCAGAGCCCGATCATACGGTGGTTCTAGTTTTAGATTTCTGAGGACCTTGCACCGCGTTTTCCCCAGTGGCTGTGGTAATTTACATTTCCATAACCACACCAGCATTTGTTATTTTTTCGTCTTTTTAAAAAAGATAATAGCCATTTAACTGGGGTGAGATGGAATCACAGAGTAGTTTTGATTTGCACTGCCCTACTGCTTAAAGAAATCCAGCATTTGCCATGTTTTCATTGTACTTCTTTCATGCAATGTCTATTCCAATCATTCGTCCAATAAACAACCACTTCAAAGAAGAAGAAAAAGAAGGGACTCTAGAGCCGGAGCGAGGCCGAAGTGCACAGAATGCTAGGAAAGCTCTTTTGACAGAATTCTCTAGAATGAATGAGGGTTTGGGCTTTGCTGTTGATGGTTCTCTGACCAAGTGAACAAAATAAAAGAAACAGACGGGAACAGCTAACAAAACCAGCCAGAGGTGGGAGCGCAGAGATGCGACTCAGCATCTTCGGGTCCCCGACGGCTCTCGTGTCCCCTGAGAAGCATTTCGGTCTCAAACCCAAAGTCCTCTTGCCTCCAGAGGGCTGCTCCTCGGGCCAGCTCGGCAACTGCTGGCCTTTCGAAGCCCCGGAGTGGACAATTTAAGAACCACATCGAGTCTAGTATGAAAGAATAGAGGAAGCCTTCTCCCGACTGGGGAAAGACCCCACGAGGAGACCCCAGTCCTGTCCCCGTGTGTTTTCCAGATGGAAGAAACAGCAGCAGATTGCGGCGGCCCAGGACAGCCCGCAGCTGGCCGGAGGAGCAGGGTCCAGCGTTGAGTACCGATGTCACAATCGCCCCTCGTTTTTAATCAGACATTTGAAGCCATGATAATGGACACTTATGGCCAAGTATCTAAAAGATCCCTTGTACGAAAACCACTGACCGGATGTGCAAATAATCCCACGCTTCTGTGTTCATTGGCCTCGTGTTACTATAACTGATAGAAGGGTCTACGTGGGCTCGCAGTTCTAGGAGCTTCGGCCAATGGCCAGCTGGCCTTGTGGACATTCTGGCGGGTCCAGCACCGAAGCTGCTCACCTCACACCCAGGCCCGGAGACCTTCCACCAGGCGCCATCCTCAAACATCGGGCCAGTCCTGGCGGCGCCAGCCCGGGGGCCAGAAGATTATTACAGGGACCTTTACGGGATGCTCAAGATCCAAACTGTAGCAGTTCTTATCAGCAGATTAACAAAATGAACCTGAAGAACACAATTACCAGGACATTTCATGAACTAAGAAACCCAGAGGCATATCAGACAATAAAAATAAAGCCAAAAGGAAAAAAATAGCACAAGTTTTCTATCCACAATGCCTATTATACTAAGAAACAGTCTCTCATGAACTATAAATAACAAAGTCATAATTCAAGAACATGGTAGCAGGAAAATTCTGCCTTAAGTATGAATAAATGATCCTATTGACTCTCTACCTTCAGAAGCCTCTAAGTCAGTTCTGGAAGCTGGAATAAATCAATATTATCTTAAGATTAATCTGATATTTTTAGACAAGGATGTTTTTCAAAAATGGAATTTTTTCTTTATTATTCTGGAAAAAAGGTTGCTATAAAAACATAACACTGCAGAAACTCATAGTGCCTGGCACACTTAAAATGCTAAGTAAAAATAAATGGTTTGGGCTGAAGTTTGTAACTCCTAAAAATAGTAATTAGGAGGCAATATAAAAAAAAGTGGGCTTCTCTTTAAAATCTCAGTAAGGCAAAGGCAACACACAGAGGAAAAAGTAAAGCAAACTTTTATCAAAAGAAAAAGAACATCTTGGTATCAGTAATAACAGTAGTTAGGAGTAATAATAAAATTTATAGATGCTTCAAAACTCTGTTAACTTTGTGCTAATTCCTTATCTCCCTGGACATACATATATAATTTGTTTATGATATATTGCAAGCCACCCTATTTTAAAAGCTTTTAGATGCCAGGTGTGATGGTGCATGCCTGTAATTCCAGCACCTGGGAAGCTGAGGCAGGAGGATCACTGTGAGTTCAAGGTCAGCCTGAACTACATAGTGAGAGCCTGTCTCAAAAACCAAAACAAACAAACCAACAAACAAACACAACCGAAAGGCTTTTAAGGGATATTCCATAGTGACGTCTGGCACCCAGCTCATCCTGGTTTCACATTTTCAAAGGTAAAACACCTTCTCCTGCGTGTTCCTCTCCATTCTCTCTGCTAAAGACATGCGAAGGTCTTAACCACTATTCCCCAACACCACGGCCAGGACCTCCTATCTTTGTCTTTCATCACCCTTCCTCCCAAAATGCATACCTGACCACGTCATCCCATTGTTGAAACAAGAAATTCACAGCACCCTGCCATCTACAGAATAAAGATTAAACAATCTGTACCCAAGCTTTCTTCCACCTCCTGCCCCCACCATGGCTGCATATGCTCCAGCCACAATCAACTACTTACCTGTACCCCAAAGAAACCCGTGAAGGTCTTTCATATCTCCGATCATGTTTCATTATCTGCCTGGCACTCTCTTTCCTTCCTTTTTAAGTATTGACTGTATTTCAAGGCCCGCCGCATTCTTGAAGTGTCTATAGTCTCCCACTCAAGATGGATTATACATTTTTCTGTTCTCTTACCACATTACAGGATTATCACGTTCTACCTTTGTTACTTTTTGGGGGAGGTGCTGGGGCTCGAACTCAGGGCCCTGTGCTCACTAGGCAAGCGCTCTACCACTGAGCTAAATCCCAGCCAGCCCCTACCTTCATTACTTTTGCATATATTTTCTAAACCACTGGAAGGCAGCAATAGTTCTGCCCTCCCCTTTACTACATGGTTCATTTGGGGGAACAAATTAGTAACATCTATAATAGAGGGAAATCCACAGACAATTACATTCTGAGTACAACAGACAGTGTGGCCCGGGTATTTGTCTGCTACTGACTGCTGCGTTGGGCGATCGAGACATGCAAGCTAACCCTAAGGCAGCAGGTCGGGGAAGACGCAAAGAAACCCAAGAAAAAGTGACAGCAGAATGAGAAGAGCCTTCGCACTTCCTACAGCGACTGCGCTTCACATCTGGAGGCCGCAGCTCTGTCAAGGATTTTCAGCTGGGCACAAAATCAGGTTTCTGTAAGAAACACGAAGGAACGGATCCCTCGCCGCTTGGGGCAGGGAAGACAGCGAAATCGCAAAGTTTTCAAACAGTCAAACAAGACTAGAGAAAAAGAAGCCAAGCAAGGCGGACGGATGGCAGAGAAATCCCCGAAAGCAGAACCAGTCACCAGCAGAAAAACGGCAAACGAGCTCTGGCACAGCTGCTGCATTTCCTACCAGGAGGGCACGCAGGAAACGTCACCTGCAGAATCCAAGTTAGACTTCACACATTAGGACCACGCAGGAAGGAAAACGGAAGTTTCTCACTCCGATCGTTAGAAAATGGTCCCTGAAGACATTAGTTAAACCGGCCGCTCTGAACAAATAGGGCACAAAACTCGACAGTTTGTCTGTACCTTCGTGTTTATTAATTCTCAACTTTATTTAACAAGCATTTTTTAATAATAAATGCACTCGTAATAATAACGATGATGATAAGTACATTTCTTGAGTATGAAGGGTACAAACGGCAGATGATGGAGACTGGCAGAGGAGAAGAACGCAAAGAGAGACAGATGGCATCGCGACCTTCAAAGAGATCGCAGCAGGCATGGTACAGGCACCTGTGAGCCCAGTGCTCTGGGAGGCTGAGGCAGAAGGGTCTAAAGTGACTTTGATTCCAGCTTAGTGACTTAGTGAGCTCTTCTTTCAAGATAAAAAAAAGGGCTGGAGTTGTAGTTCAGTGTGGAAGGCCTGGGAGATATATAAAGTGATGGCTGGGAGTATAGCTCAGTGGTAGAGCATTAGTCTAGCATGCACAAGACCCTGGGTTCAATCCCCAGTAGCAGGAGAAGGAGAGAGAAAGAGAGAGACAGAGACGGAGACAGAGAGACAGAGAGACAGAGAGAGACAGAAACAGAGAGATAGATAGAGACAGAGAGAGACAGAGAGAGTCAGAGAGATCGGACTGAAGAGGAGATGTGTGCATATGAAAGCACAGACTAGAAGAGGGACAAGAGCGACAGGGCCGAGGCGGCCAGGTTCTCGGTGGCCGTGTCTGAGCCCCTCCGTCCTCTCCAGGACCAGCGTGGCCGTCTCCCAGGTCCAG
Organism: Hystrix cristata; assembly: GCA_004026905.1. NCBI lineage: Eukaryota > Metazoa > Chordata > Mammalia > Rodentia > Hystricidae > Hystrix > Hystrix cristata. The sequence goes on from PVJO010005968.1 coordinate 43,939, forward strand.
CCGGCACACGCTGTGCCGCCTTCTGCCCCCGGTGCACTCGGGCCGCTGTGGACGCTCACACCGCCTTGAGCGGTAGTCCACACCTCTCCAATGTGCCAGCTTCTAGCACACGGATTTAAAACCAAAACACAACCCACGACCTTAAAAAAAAAAAAAAAAAGCAACACGCTCACCATAGTAAACTTAGGAAAGAGAGACGCACAAAGAAGAGCCCCGCGAGCCTGCAAGAGTTTGGCTGACTTCCGCCCTCCCCTTTGACTCGCCAGGCGCATCTCTCGGCCGCCGGCGCTGTGAGGGTCGCGCTGCCTTCCAGCAGGCCGACGAGACTCTCCAAACTCGCCCCGCGCAATTAGACGGCAGGCTGTTTCCAATTACTTGTTCCAGGAGCTACGTCAGCTTATTTCCTCAGAATAAATGCCTAGAAGTGAAACGTCTGGGTCTAAGGCTGTGCACATATTTTAGAAAAAGAGCTTTCATTGTTTTTTTAATTATAAAAATAATACATGATCGCGATATAAAAGTCATAAATAAAAGCGTGCCAAGAATATTTTTGCGAAGAGCATTACAGTCTTTTTTCTATGTATACAAATACAAATTTCAAAAGGTGGTGCTCACTCTTATTGCAGTATTTTCACTTCAGAAAGTGGGAATATCTTTTTTTTTTTTTTTTTTTTTGGAGACAGGCTCTCGCTATGAAGTTCAGTTCGGGCTGGCCTTGAACTCTCGGCGATCCTCCTGCCTCAGCCTCCCGAGTGCTGGGATGACAGGCCTGCATCACCACTCTACTCTTATTTTTTTTTCCTTCTCTTTTCATACTGTCCGAGGATAGAATTGGCCGCCTCAGTAGCTTCTGAGGCTGATACATTCCACTCTACTCTTATAGCACCAGTTCTGTTCCTTGTTTTTAGTGCTTACCACTCAGTAGTGGAGTTACTCGTCCACATACCATCTTTCCAACTATGCCACGTGCTTCAGGAAGGCGAAGGTGATGTCATCTGCTGCTACAGTCCCAGTGCCCGGCCACGTCTGACGCACACCAGGCATCAGTACATGTTTGCGGGAAGAACATACAGATCAGCGTCTGAGCTAATGTTGTCCTACAGAGAAGGCTGCATGCGTGATGTCAGACTTCAATTCCTGATATAATGTGCACCTGACCTGCAGGCAACCAACGAAAGTAAGAAGTTTCCCAGATTGTTGGAGTATGGTTCCCCGCTTAGGATTTTCTAATCGTGTGTGCAAGTGATGTGTGTTCAACAGAATTCATACTTCGAGTTTCGATATTTCCTGGGCTAGCAGTGTGCAGCATGATGCTCTGGGGACGCTGGACGGCAGCAGGCTGCAATTTCCAGTCCACCATGCGATCGTGAGTAAAAAAAACACATTCTTATACACGGTGGAACACTACTCTGCCACGAAGAAGGGTGACCTCGAGTCATCTATAGGAAAATGGATGCACCTTGAGACCATAGTGTTAAATGAGATAAGTCAGACACACAGCTCAAATAGCACATGGATTCTCTTATATGAGAAACCAAAAATATGAATGAAGAGTAAAATAAAAGGTAGATAATAGGAAACAGGGAGACAGGGCTTTTGGAAACAGGAGGGGGACCACGAGATGGGGGGTGATGGAATATGTTGTGTATATGTATCAACTCCCCACGATTAATAATTATATACTATAAACATGTACTAATAAAAATAATTTTTAAAAAATTCTCAAAGCCAGGTGCAGTAGCACATGCCTATAATCCCAGCGCTTGGGAGGCTGAGGCAGGAGGATTGCTGTGAGTTTGAGGCCAGCCTCAGCTACATAGTGAGTTCAAGGCCAGCCTGAACTAAATGCAAAAAACAAAAAACAAAAAAGACAGAAAACAAAAAAGAAAAAAAGAAACCATTTTCTATAGAATGCCACATTGCTATGCTATGATATTTGTTACATTCAGTGTATTGAATGGACTTTTGACTCATGATATTTTCAGTTTGTGATTGCTTTATTGGCTTCGCCCCACCAGAGACCAAGGAACACCTGTAACCCAGAGGGACGCGCTCATCAGTAATCTTCACAGAAAGTAAAACAAGTCAGATCTTTCCAATTGCTGACCCTCTTCTATTTCAAATCTGTGGTGGGGAAAAAAAAGCTTTCCCATGTATTTATAAGCAAAAAGTCAGAATGATAAGTAGCTTCCATTTTGAAAGGGAAATTGTTCATTAATTCACACCGACACACTTCACACTGTCAGACACAAACACACACACGTGCAACGTTGTGCGCAAACAACATAAAGCTGTAAGTCACAACCAAGTAGACGACAGAGAAACTTTAAAGTGGTCATGTCACATTAACATGATGACGCGCTAATCCTCCCACGAAGACAAAGCAGCCCTAATGTGCCCTTTATGATAAACAGCCCGAAGGGGCGCATCCTTTTACGTCCATCTTGCTCTCCACGGGAACTGTGTGGATAATGGAGGGATGCGCCTTCGTTTGTTTTCACTTAGCCCAAACTAATTAAAACGCCTGTCAAAACCTCCCTCTTCCATATTCTTCTTGAAACCCTAAAGAGTTCATTTGTTTCAAAGCTAGGGAAACAGAGATGATAAAAACTAAAGCGCTGTGGGAAACTCTATAGGTCAGATGCTGGAGTCTCTTCAATCTCTGAGGGCTTTAAGATTGATGGGAAAGTGCAGCAAGGTTGTTGCTCATTGGAAGACTTTTTTCCCCCTCTTGCTAACTCAGCACCCCTGTAAGAACTGATTTTGTTTTAAATGGCTTATCTAGACTAAATTCAAAACCTGGACATTGCAGCTCACAGTACAAACATTCTTTTCATGTTTAAATCTTTTTTTTTTTTTTTTTTGGTGCCAGGGATCGAACTCAGGACCTTGTGCTTGCAAGGCAAGCACTCTAACCACTGAGCTAAATCCCCAGCCCCTCATGTTTAAATCTTAAATATTTTATTTTCATTATTTTGAGGAAGGGTCTCGCTATGTAGCCCAGGCTGAACTTGAACTCTCAGCAATCCTCCTGCCTCAGCCTCCTGAGTGCTGGGATTGCAGGTGTGTGCCACTGCACGCACCTGGCTCATCATCTTAGATATTTTAAAATGTCTTTTGATTATGTTGATAGTGGGACAGATTCAGACCAGGACATAGGAACATTCCTTGTAGCTCTTGCCCACCAGTCTTTCTAGATTATTCTCTATTCCAATGAGCTTTAAACTTGAGGATTAGCAAGCTTTACAGAATGCCAGAAATGTATCATATAGGGTTAAAATCCAAAATGCTGTATTTTCGAAGCAGCATTTTAAGTGATGACTACAAAGTGCGTGATGAGAAAATGGAACATGCAAAGGGCTTGTGGTCGATCAGAAGCGTCCATCTGGTCAACCCACAAGCGAGCAGCTGTTGCTTAGAAACGTGTAGAATGCGTCTTCCAAGGCAATCAGCGCACCGGAAGCCGAGGAAACGCTCACACTGCCAATTTCCACACGGGAAGTCGGAGAGACCAAAGAACAGAACGTGACATCTCGGGCGGGCTTCTAACACATCTGTGCCTCTATTTCTCTCTCTCTTTTTAAAGTCGGCCCATGTATGAAACCTTGTTGCTTTTTAAAATCTCTTTTAATCTACGTGTCACCCTTCATCCCGTTCTGTGCCGTTGAAGACCTGGGGTGTGTGGCCCGCAGCGTTTCCCGCTGTCTGTGCTTTGCACACTCACTGCAGAGCAGGGTTCTTCTGTTTTGTCCTGTAAGTTGGTAGTTGGACTGTAGGCCTAGTAACTTGTGTGTGACCCTTTTGTGCCTCAGTTTCTTAGCGTTCTGGGGTGCATCATGAAGTCTGCACTCTGGCCAGGTGAGGAATGAGACCCTGTTCCTGCCGGGGTCCTGCCTGGCCAGCTCTGCTGTCCCCCACACGGCCCGAGGTGCTCTCCCCAGCTGCCCTTGACCGTCAAGAAGTGGCCACTGTTTTCTAGAGTTTTCCAATATGGCAGCCACCAACCACTTGTGGTCATTGAAATATATAACTAAAAAATTACACTACAGAATGTAGCTTCTCGTCTCAAGGGCTGGAGTCCGCATGTGGCGGTGGCTGCTCGGGGGCCGGTGCAGTCTGCCGGACGTTCCCGGCAAGGTCCCGAGTCCCCCGGCGATGGTGGCAGAGCCCCCTTCCTCTGCGGTCCAGATAAGCCAAGTCTGCCTTCCTACCTGCAGCCAGCTCAGGGCCGGCACCTGCCCCGCGGGCCGTGCGGCAAAGTGAGGCTGAGGCCCCAGAGAGTCGCGCCTACCTCTCCCTGCCGATCACGAGGCCCTTGGCCAGGTTCATCTCTCTGGGACTCAGTGTCTCCATCTGGAAGATGGGAATAAAAGGACCGTGCTGCCTAGAAGTGATGGCAATGAGAGGTTAAGCTGTGGCGGCACTCGGTTCCTTCATTACGGAAAGTGGGTCCTGCGAATCCGCCTCCCAGAGAGGGTCATAGTTAGCGCAGCCGTGTGCCGCGTGACTGCTATAGCCAGTGATGATGGTTGGGCTAATAGATCTTTTGTAGAATGATGTTTTTAAACACTTCTCCCTCAACAGGGCTTTCGCTGACTTTCCTAAGAGGCAGCTAAACTCAACTTTTTCTCTAGGGTATTATCAGTTCTGCTTATAATAGTTCTCTTAAATTTATATGATATGGAAGGGAAAAAAATCGAATGTTCACAAGTCATGGGTCTGGCTCTAATTTACCATTACTCAATATTTTTACTACTATGAAGGCATTTATAGACCAGAGCGCTGGGTCGGAGTAAAGACTGGCATAAAGAACTGCCAACGTCGCTGTCACCCACAAAGGCAGAAGCTTAAAATTCTGCCTGGACAGCAAATCTGAAATTCCTAGCATCGGAGCATAATTCAAAAGTCACAGCTCAGGGGAAAAAAAAACCCAAAACCCACAAGAGAGTAAACGTATGCACGAGATGCCGAAGGCGCAGGGGAAGAGGGAAGAAGCATCTGCAGCCCAGACTCTTCTCCACACTCATGTTCCGGGAAGATGCACCAACGGGAGAAACGGGTCCCTGCTGCACCCCGCGGCAGGCGCCTGCTGGCCACACGCTTGGAGGGCCGGAACCGTTCGCTGCTAGAACCCTGCAGGTCTTTCCGAATATCTTTGAGCAAAGAGCAGGAGGCCGGCGAATCACCGATTTAGCAGCCAGTCATTCCCCGCAAAAGACCAAACAAACACAACCCAAGGGTGACCGAGTTACCAAATGACGAGGACCACGCGGCCCAGACCCCAACGCCGCGGCCACGGCAAGGGCTCCCGTACCGCCGAGCACAAGTCCTTTATCTCGCAGAGACAATCAGCCTTCTGTGGAAGAGTGTAACCTTAAAGCCTCATAACTCAACTTAACATAGTGTTGAAGTTTGGGGGGATATTCATCAGTGCCACGGCTGATACCATCAGTCCCGGGCACCCGAGGACAAAGAGTAGCGGGCAAGGAACGCGTCACCTCCGTGCCATTTGTCTCCCTGATGAACAAGGAGCTATTAGCTGCACGGAAGGTGTTATTGAGGTGAAGAATGCGGGTTTTAGCTGCTTCCCCTGGAATTGCAGAGAAACTGGCAAATTCACGGCCCCAGTGAGTTAGCGCGTCTTCACCCACAACTAGAAGTCGGTTTGAGACATAGATTGCCTAACTTCTGTTCTTGCCTCGTAAGACAAAAATGCTTAAAATGAATCCCATACGACTTGAAGAAAATCTAGTTGGATTAAATGCTAGCTTTTATGCTAAATTCAAGAATGGCCCTATATGGCCTTTTTACCAATAAATTTCTTAATAAAATTTGGGGGAGGAGATAATATATCCATTAAGCATGTGACTCTGGAAGATGACAGCATCATCTTCAAACTTTCTCCGTAAATTATAAACCCAGGGGGTTTGCTAAGGACTGATCCCAGGGCCTTGTGCACTTAAGCATATACTCAGTCACTATGCTACACCACTCCCCAAATTAGAAATTTTAATTGTGAACTTTTATATAAAATATTATTTCCACGGGGTGTGCCTATAATTCCAGCACTGAGGCGGCTGAGGCAGGAAGATCTCTGTGAGTTTGAGGCCAGCCTGGGCTTCATAGTGTGTTCAAGGCCAACCTGAACTACCCTGTCTCAAAAAAAAAAAGAAATCTCAAAATAAATAAGTCAATAAATATTATTTCTAAACTCATTTTCCCCATATAATTGTATCATTTAACCCAGTCTGTGCATTTTGTGCTCTCAATTAAGTACTGCTCTGACTCTAAGTAGGAATGTAGCTTATAATGTATTTTTAAAAACTAGGCCTTAGGGGCTGGGGATTTAGCTCAGTGATTAGAGTGTTTGCCTTGCAAGCACAAGGCCCTGAGTTCGATCCCTGGCACCACAAAAAAATATATATATATATTAATTTCTTATTTAAATTTTTTTTACTTTTCAGCATAGTTTATTATATTATTGCAGCTTTAAATCACAAGTAACATTTATAAAAGAATAACAATATTAACTCTTCTCTGGATGCAGGCTTTCTGGGTTCCGATGTAAGGTTTTATTTTTATTTTTGCTGAATAGGCATCTTTTTATCTTTTCTTTTTTTACTGCTCTCCAGCTATGCTGGGCTAGGAACTGATCATAGAAGTTGGCATCTGAGAAATCCTGAAACTTCCATCTAACAAACTTATTAAAATATATTTCAGAAACTGAGATTCAGATAATAACATAAAATAGCTGCTTTTATCATTTAAAAAAAGTGGCCAGCATATTTCATTTTAAAAGGACAGTAAAAGTTCCTTAATCAAAAACTTCTTGGGGACTTTTTACCACCTGGATTTACTGCGAACCTGCCGTGTCTGCCAGGCCGTAAAGCTGCCCGCCGCCCAGTCAATACCTCGCAGGGTGGCGCCACGTCCTCAGAATCCTCCCGATCGGGCTCCGCGAGGATATATTCTTTTCTAACTCTACACACACAGCTTTCACGGAGACATTTACGAGAGCTGAAGGCATTGAGGGAAAAAAATCAAACCCGCGCTGCTTTTTAGTTTTTTAAAAAAATTATTTATCAGAATTGCAGTAACTCATTTAGCAGAGTGTGCAAAAAAATTCTCGTGGAAATCTTCTCTGAATTTGACACTTCTGCAGTGTATAGAAAACCAGAACACTGTACACTCCCGTGTGTTTCACTTCAACTGCAAGACGTGGCGTGTTAGAATTAGTGTGAGTAATGACTTGGGGAAAGAGGTTAGAGCATATTATAACCAAATCGGACAGAAGTCAATTTTTGCCTATCCTATAGAAGAAAAGTCAGCTTCAAGCTGTAAAACTCTTTACCTGGGTCCCGACTTCCCGGGCGTCAGTCTCGCCGCTGTGGTGAGCTGGGAGGTGACGCGCACCCTGCCAGTCGCCATTCCCACGTCCCTCTCTGTCTCTCACAGCGGCGCTCGACCACTTGCACAATTCCGGCTCTGTCCCTTCCCCACTTAAAAACCGAAAAGTAACAACAAAATATCAGATTTAAGCAAGAAGTATAGAACTGAGAGGCGCAAGGAAAATGCTGAAGGCTGGCGCTGAATATAAAATGTAAATCCTCGAAAGTTTACAATCGGCGTGCCTGCACGAGCGGGTGTCTGTTTATTTTCGCAGATTTAGTAGCACAGCTTCATCTCCCTCACCCAGCCAGAATCAGTGTCGACTTTTCTAGCATTTGGCCTACAGGTTGCTGCTGTTCTTGAATATAACTTTCTCAATGACACACAGCTGGGACACCTTAACTAGCTGAAAAGTGTTTTTATAAGAGGCTTGATATATTACCTTGAACACTGAGTGGAACAGGTCTAAGCAAACGAATATATTTAGAATTAAGAAATTATATTATAATTTGAAATTTTATCCACCGAACAAATGCAAAAGCAAGAGAAAGTTTTCCTCTTTTGGCTCCCTTTAATATACCTCATCCCAAATAAATAGGGACTTTTATTATTATTATTATTATTTTTTTAGTGCCGGTGATCAAACTCAGGGCCTCGCGCTTGCTAGGCAAGCACTCTAACCACTGAGCTAAATTCCCAGCCCCAAATAGGGATTTTTAATGCATCTGGATGAGGGGGAAGTATTTAAAATATCATACTATTAAATCTAGATAAACTTGTTATTTTCGGAGAAGCAAACCAGCGAAAGAGTCCACATTTAGAGTTCCTTGTGTTCCTCAGCAAGATTCAGAAAGATGCTTGGCTTTGTGCATGAAATCATCTGCACATTCAAAGCAAGAAAGCAAGAAAGGTAGAAGTGAAGTTCTTTACCTTTAGCTTCAGTAATAAAACATGAGAATAGTTATTATTCATAATAGAATAACAAGAACTCAGGTGCAGTTTTCTAGGAGAATCTATCATTCCGTAAGTACTACCACATCCAACACGCCCTGATAAAGTCCTTACAGCCACAAAGGGCAAACTTTGGCCAATCATTTCCACGTGCGACTGTTACTCATTGCAACTCCCCAAAAACCGGTCATTATAATTTCCCTAATTTTAAAAGAAAGCATAAAAAATCTTAAGATGATTAGTGAATTTTGTTTTAAAAAATGAGTACTCTAGAATGACTAGCCAAGTAAAGACAGATCTCCAAGAAAGCAAGCTATTCTTTGGAATACACAGAAATAATTTTAAATCGAGAGCCACAGAATGGGTACCCGTGAGCAGCTGCAGTTTTTGGAGTGAACTGAAATGTACATGGTAGTAAACAGCTCAGGTATAATGAAAGGCCATTTTCTGCCTCTCTACTGAGATAAGACTGTTTTGGAGTTTTTGTGAAAATCCATAATTTAGTCTGTCTCGTGAAAAGCATTGCCTTTACGTGAAAAAGAGAAAAATCAGGCCCAGGAGGTGTCTGTAAAACCTGACACAGTTCAAGAAATTGGGGTGAATGAGCTAATCCAACTCGGTTATAGGTAAATCTCAAGAATGTTACATCAAATTATTGTTTTTAAAAAAGTACAAAAAATTAGATTATTGCTATGAAGATCCATAAATGTTTTCTTATTAAGAGATTCCACTTGTAGGTGGGTTACATTTTGTCTTGTGATGTTCGCAGGAAAGGCAGAAATAAATACACAGCTGAGATTAAAATTGTATCCACACAACTTTAGGGAGAGCACATCATTTAACAAGAGTGAGCTGATTTCCATGTTTTAAAAAAATTATCTCTTCACGTGGAGGAAAAAAAGGAAACTAGTCAAAATTTCCAGTTTTCCTCTTACTAGTTAATCATTGTAGATGCTCACTCGTTTCACCTGGACCAGCCTCTTTCTTTTTCTTCTGCTACATCTGCCTGTTTTCCCCATGATGCCTCAATTAGTGTGATGGTTAATAGTCCCTCTTGGGGAAAAAGGTAACATTTAATATTTTAAAACATGCTCTCAAATTTATTTATAGAGTTCCCAGACTTGCTAAAACGGGGCCCCACATTTTCATTAGAATGCGATTTGAGCACGTAGGCGTCTGCCTTAACCATTACTCAAGTTTCTAAGTAGCCTAAAACAAAACAAACTTAGGGACAGTGTCCAGTTTTAATCTCTACCCTCCCGGGCTGCCATATAAGGCATATTAGTAGCAACTTTTCATTGGTTCTTGTCTAGAGAGTAGTCACTGCAAAGCGGGATTACTTTTAGTGGTCTCCTAAAAAGCACATATAATTTTATGCTACCTGTAGAAATTTATTCTGCAGGAAAAACACGTGAACTCATTTGCAATCCGCACACCACTTCAGCCTCCCTTCAGCTACCTGCTATTTCCTATAACTCTGTGAATAGCTGAAATATGTCCACCATAGAAGGGACGCTACCGGAGAAGAGTATAAAACTGGTAAAATTAATATGTTGCAGGATATACAGATCTGATTCAATCTGTTAGAAATGCTAACCACATCCTTTTACAATTGACGAAGAAAAAAGTATCTGTAAATTTGGTGATAATCATACCCAAGCCCTCTTTTGTTTATCTACTTAGGAATATAAAACCTCAAGATTATGGTTCTATTTTATTTGTTCTCCCCTTAACTTGCGTAATAAAAACACACCGAATTGATGGTTGCAAGAAAGTAGTATCTTTGAGGTTTTAAGGCACCATTAAAATGAAATGACAGGAACTTCCCGGATCCGAGTTGTGTAAACATGTATGTGGTGCACTTGTATCCTTGAGTGTATTTCCCGTGCTCATCCATCGAGAAATGCGTGTTACAGCCTCCTGTCCCCTGAAGCCAGACAAACCCAGGAACGCCCAGAAGTAGTACCGCACTTTACCACGAGAGGGGGCTAGAGAATTCCGATCGCGTCCAAGGTCTATAAAACGCTTTTAACTGCTACTTTATAGACATTCAATTACAACAGGCCATAATACATTAAGGCATTAAAATACACATATATTCCCAGCATATGCCAAGGCAAGCACCACGCTCGTGTGTTCGGCAGATGATCACGATGCCGACGTCAAGTAGACACTTAGGCGTCTTCTAGCGCTTTCCGTTTTCCTCTCCAGCTTCCCTCCCCAGAAGGAGCCCTCTTGCTTAGGCGACCCCCTCGGAATGGCAAATACCAAAAAACGTGAGAAAATACCAAAGACCGGAGCGTGAGACGGGGCGGGGAAGGGGAGGATTAAGAGAGCTGCAATTTATGCAGTTTGGAAAAGTCGACACTCCAGGGACAAATGTTCACAGTCTTTAACACCTTCTAAAGGTAACAGTAAGAAATGAATTAAGGGAATTGTTCACTCTCAGAAGATGGTACAGGAAAGAGCAATGGCCTGAAACTAAAGAAGGAAAAGTTTAGGTTAGACACGGAGAATAAATTAGTGATAATAGTTGGGCGGGAAAGATGGCCTTACAGAGGAAGGATCTAAAGCATAATCGCCGTATTTGATAATTAATTCAATACGATATTAGCAAGAATGATGTGAATTCGTTGAGGGGCTAGATTAGACAACGCACGCCATTTGTTTCCGAAGCTCGGACGCTCTGTGGGTCTCGCCAGGTTTCTGGGCACTCACGAACGTCTTTCAATGACAGTAACCGTCGACGCTCGTGATCCCAGTTGACCTTGTGTTTTATTAATAAAATAAAAGCTGAGGTATCCCTGCGAAATAACATAATTATAAAACGACGCCTACTTTTCAGCACCTTCCATGAAAACATACTATACCCTACAAGCTATATTCCAGCAGCTTAGAAAATGAGCCTGCAAATTGGATAAAGGTTTCTCTAAGTGAAAACTTCCCAGGAATGAAAAATTCTCCCATAAATCTCAATCTTTTACAAGCCAGAGGACCCGTTCTGCATAATCTTTCTTTCCTCCTAGACTGGTGTATCTGGGTTTAATCTACTTAGGGTCCGACATTAAAAAAAAAAAAAAGGGCATTACTGAAGTCAGAAAAGTAGTCAGAGCAGGAGTAAAATACATAATAGAGTACGAGAATTCCACAACTTTTCCCGGTGGACCGTGATATTCTAGAGAAAAACTGGCCCTTCTGTGTTGTTTTACACAGCACCACGAATGTTCCTTTTTTATTTGAAAGTCAGAATTGTATGTTAGGGCAAAAGAATTTATAACTTGTAAAAAAGATTACTGAAGCACTACACATATATATAGTATGTATGTATATATGCTATATATATACTATATATTATAATATTAAACAAAATTCTTTCAAATTTGAGTGATTAGACTTGGAAGTGAAAATGGTCCATGACTTTGGGTCCCGAGGAAGGGCAGGCTAGTGGTTAAAATCACACCAAGAAGGAGTTGCAGATGTAGCTCAAGTGGTAGAGCGCCTGCCTGGCAAGCGCAAGGCTCTGAGTTTGATCCCCAGCACCCCACACACACAAAAATATCACACCAAGAAGCCAGAACTCCAGTAGTTTAGAAGAGAATTGCCCAGGGTAAAATAGCCAGCCTCAGGGTGATTCTGTGTTCGGAGAAAATGCTATATTTAATTATGCATTTATAGAATGTAAGAACAAGGTAACTAAGCATGGTACACAAGATTTTCCCGTCGACAGCAAAAATGCATATAATCTTCCCCCACCTCCAGCTGACTTATTTATCAATCATGTATATATACATGGCATCTTTAATAATCATGTATTAGAACACATTATTAGTAAACTTGTTGACTAGTTTAGAATTCGCAGAGGAAGAGTACCTGAGGCTTTATATAAAACTTTACTCTCATTTGCCAAGCCACTCAACTAAGAATCAACCATTTGCACTTAAAATCTGCCACCACTGTTTCACCACTAATGACAGTGGGAGCTCAATAAATGTTTGACCTTTCAAAGGGTGGACCTTTACTCACTCCCAGTCTGGAAACAAGCTCCAAAAACACTTTGGCCGGAAGCCAGGTCAAATATTATTTTAACTTTCTTCCAGACTACTGCGAGCCCCACCAAATGCTCTTTCCTAGAAGCCGCCCCCGATGACCAGCGCTTGCGTAGGCCCCTGCGTTTTATTGCGGGGTGCCTACATCTCCCCTCTCGCACCAGATTATTTGTCCACCGAGGAACTCTACCTTCCTCCTCTCTTGTACCCTCCACAGCACCTAAACTTGTGAAGGCACAGGGGCATTTGTTATAGATATTCAATAACTAACTCTTCACTGGTGGTATATTAAAATCTATAACATGGACAAAAAAGGCCAAAAAGATAACTAATTGGTTCTGTGTCCGATCAATTCAGGGACTTAGCACATGCTAGTCATAATTGTAACCAGTGGCACCTGTGGAGGCTTCAGAGATGTTTTGTGGGAGACGCCGTTACCGGAGAGGTGGCCCTGGGGACGGTTCTGAGTTCTATCACTAGTTGGCTATAGGATCGAGACACTGAGCATCTTCAAAATTAGGGTTCCTCTTTGGTAAAGTAAGACTAGCTGAGGTGATCACCAAGTTCCTTCCAGCTCTAGAAATCCGTGATTTTATGTAGAAACTCGGGTTAAGTTTGCAAGTTGGTGGCCCCAGTGAGAGAAGTGTTACTGAAGATGTCCAGCCATCGACACGTGTGGGGGGCTGCACTGAGCACAGTGGGGGGCGGCACACACGCTCACACCCGCGGCTGAGTGTGCCCGGCGGAAGGATGAAAAAGGGGTCATTCATAGACAGATGATTGTTATTGTTTTTTAATTCTTCACAAAACACGTATAATCCTTGGTAATTATTTGTTTAAGTTATATAAATTACTGTCAACTTTGAAACCCCAGTTTGTTGTCTTCAACTGTGATTTACACCAGACTTTATAAACGACATGGTGTCTTAGAGCTAATAAGACATTCATCTTCACGAAGGGAGCCACCGCGATGCCGAGTGACTGCTTACTAACCCTCATCACCGTTAATGCAGAATCTTTAATTCCTCCCAGCGATCTGAAATTGGACAAACTCATCCAAAACCAACAGAAACTTCTTCAGACATCCACTATGCTCATGCGAGTGGCTGTTTTAATGCAAAATTTGTCCTCCGGCCCCCAAACAGCAATGCAGACATGCGAGCCCTCAAATGCATACGTGTAAGTTCCACTGGAGGAGATGGCGGTCGTGGGCCTTCCAGCTAACAACAAAAATGGAAACGACTGTCTGAACTAGAAGAGAAGGCGACAAGTGCTCACTTGAGCGCGAGCGTGTGTATTTATTTACGTCCTCACTCGTGGAGAGAGACTATTGAGTCGTTTTCATCATCTTCGTATTACAGAATAAAAAGGAACTAAAAATCTAATTATGGGGCTGGGGATTTAGCTCAGTGATTAGAGTGCTTGCCTTGCAAGCACAAGGGCCTGAGTTCGATCCCCGGCACCACAAAAAAAAAAAAAAAAAAAAAAGAAAAAATCTAATTATGCTCCTATAGTTTATGTCATTAAAAAATACACACGAAGAAAAGAACGGTTCTCACCCCACCCAGGGGGAGAAAGTCAGGGGTTCACTGTCTCCTTCTCCCCTCCGCCAGGGCACTGCCGGGGGTCACCTGCATACAGGCACCAGGCCTGGCTGGTATTCGGGTGCCAACGACCAAGCCTGTGACAGATTTCTAACATTCTAGGCAAAGTAGCTCTAAACATTTGCCCAGAGTTGTCACTGGGGTTCAGTAAGATTTATCCCGATCGACGAGGCCGTTTCCCTCCAATCCCTGCCTCGCTCACTCACGCCACCTCCGTCAGTGGTGGAAAATGTGCCCTATTTCCTCTGGGAGACAATATAGTTTGGACGCTCCCATCAGGCTCACAGTTCACAGCGCTGGGCGCTCAGACCGACTCAGGAGTGAACACGGTTACACTCGCCCAGTGTAAACTTTCTCGGGGCTGCTGTCTGAGATCTCAATGGCAACGCGGGCTTAAAAAGTGGAGTCCTGAAGGGAGGATTTCGGTTCATTGAAAGAAAACCATTTTTAAACAGTTAGAGCACTTCATGAGTATCTGAAAATATGACCTGGAGATTGTTACAAGCAGAGCACAGAAAAATGAATAAATCTACAACTCCAATTGGACAGTCTAACACAAATTTCTCAACAGATAAAAGAAGTTCTAGGAGATAAAAGATCTGAAGAACACTATTTATAAACACAGTAAGAGCAGTCAATCAATATTTCAGGAGAACACCTAGGACCTGAGTATAAAGTAATCATTACTAGGCCACAAAGGAAGTTGCAACAAAATTCAAAGGTTAAAATAATGCAGGCTGCGGTTTTATATTCTAATGTAATAAAATCAGAAGTCACTAGTAGAAGAGCAGGTTTAAAAGTTCCTAGAAACTACAATAAAACACACAAAAATAAAAACCAGAACAAAATGCTTCTAAATAACACGTAGGTTAAAAAGGATTTCATAAAGATTATGAAACACTTAGAATAAAGTTACGAACTTTTTTTTGGTTTTTTTGAGACAAGGTCTCACTATGTAGGGAGATATTCAGGCTGGTCTTGAGCCCACTATGTAGCCCAGGTTGGCAGCTAGTTCATGGTGATCCTCCTGCCTCAGCCTCCCGAGTGCTGGGATCACAGGCATGCGTCACCACGCCTGGTGGAATTATGAATTATAATGAAAGCAATGTCTATCAAAATTTGTGGGGTGCTGGTAAAATAGTAGTTAGAGGAAAATATTTAGCTCTGGATACATTTATTTAAAAACTGATAGTACATTTGGTGGAGAATCATCACTAAGGGGAATGAGATGGGAAGGCCCTAAGGGTAGGTAGCTATGTGGTACAAACAGGGCTAAGTAAGCTCTGTGAAGGAAGCAGTTTTGGAATCTGCCAGGATCTCAATCACACACATGGATTAGATGGATCCTCTGCGGCCAAATCACTTTACTTCTTTAAGCCTCGTTTTTTCTACCTATAAAATGGGCACAACAGCACTTTCCCCTGGGCACTGGTTTGGGAATTCACTGAGATGATAAACAGCACTTTCACCAGCCCAGCCAACCACAGACCCCACGATTCTAACTTTGGCCCAAGATCACAATCCTGACTGTCGGCCACAAAAATGTATCAATAAATGAAACCTTAATTTTCACTTCACAGTACTAAAATAGTTTGTTTAAAACACATCACGAGCCAGTATCCTTTTTCCACTATTAAAAGAATAGAAAACTGCGGTAGTCAACAAAAGCGAGAGGGTGTCCTTTATAATCGCCCACCTCCCGCCCTGGCCAGCGACTGAGCCCAGAGCGCTGGGCCTGCTACCCAAGCACTACATCCCCGGCCGGTTACTCGCGATCTCAGATCCAAAACAGACAAGTTTCAGAGCTAAAATAAACGCAGAGAAATGTAAAAAAGAAAATGTGCTAAAAAATAATGCTGTAAACAACAACAACAACCACCCAGTCGTCTTTAATGCCAGAACATTCTATCTAGGTCTGCAAGCTCTTTTAAATGAATAAAGTAGATAAATTTATCTGCAACAATTTTTTTAGTTACTCATTTTTACTCTTCCCCGAAGGTAGTAATAGGTCCTTACTTTTCCAATCTCCTTCTCCTTTTGCTGGAGAATAAAACCTCTAATCTTCAACAACCTGATATAAAAATAAGCTTTACGAACATTTTCATTTCTTTCCAGATGCATCTGCCCGATGCGTCTCCTTTCTTTAACTGGGGTACAGTAATATATATGTAATACGTAACACAGTATTACAGACTGTAGGCTCCTTCTAAAACAATTTCACTTTTTCTCTTTCTTCCTGAAGGAGTCACTGTGCTCTTTCTAGAATAATCACCTTCCCTAAGCCAATTCTGTAGAGCGCGTAGGCAGACAGGGCTCTTCATTACACTAAGAAATAAGTTTATAGCGGTGCTAAAAGCCACTGTGTATTCTGGACACTGAGAACAGATCTCAAGCCTCGCTGCTGTTTGGCTTTTATACACGTATTGTATTCAATGTTTTCTAAAAATTTTTTCCTTCAATATGGTAGTAACAACTATACTTTTAGTTTCGAGATCGAGATGTTGCTACTTATTTACGCGTGTCCCTTCTGGATTCTGGGGCCGCGCTCTTGCGAGAGTCACCACAGAGGACACCACCAGCCTCGGACTGTGAGCAAGGACCAGGGAAGGACACGACCCGCGATCAGCGAACAGCCTGCTCTCGTTTTACGCACGGTTTACCCGGTAACCGTGTCTGTCATTGCTTGCTGTGCAGCCGGGCAGAGTTCGTTATTCTTCTAGTCTCTCTGTAGTTTTCACAGAAGCAGAACCCAAACACAACACGGTTACTGCTTCTCATCCCTGGAGTCGGGGCCGGGCAGGGCGGACGGTGTGTCCCCTAAACTGTATGTTTAGGACACTATTCCGGCTGGGGTGGAAAACAACAAACTTGAAACATTTTAAGTATTTTCTCATCAAGATAACATCCCCACAGCCTGAAGTAACTGTTACTACGAAGCAAATTAAAGGAGACTGTATTTCCTTGCTAAAGAATGGCCTTAGCTAGCTCATCAGCAGTGGAGACACTGTCTTTGTTCACCTGTCTATTTAGTAATTAGTTCCCCAATGAAATAGTAAACTTCATGAGGACGGGAACTGGGTATGCTTTTTCACTCACAGCCTACACGGTTCCTTGCTATTGCTTTGGAATCTCTTAGAAAGATTTGTTAAAATAACGGAGCCTGGCGTGGTGGTGCACGTCTGTGATCCCAGCACTCAGGAGGCTGAGGCAGAAGGATGGCCGGGAGTTTGAGGCCAGCCTGGACTACAGACTAAGACTCTTGTCAAAAAAAAAAAAAAAAAAAAAAAAAAAAAAAAAAAAAAGCATACCAAGTGTTACCATTCTTTAAAAAGATAAATCTAGTTAAACAGGATATAAAGTTTACACTGTTTTAACATCTTTATACTTTATTACCCTCTCTTTAATTTCACAGGAAATACATATCCTCTTTAATTTTCAGGGAAGGAAACAGACATTTATTGTGCCTGTTATGGATCGAGCACTCAAGCATCGTGCTAGATCCAATGCTTTCTAGAAACTCAGACGTCATCGCATGGTCCTACAGTAAAGTTTTTAGCACATATATAGCTCTAGTCTTACTTCTACCATTGATTTTGTCACTCTGGGAAGCCTTTTAACTTTCATGCAGAGAGCTAAAAAAAATCTATTAAGTAGGAATTTAATATTACTAATACAATTAGCTGCGTTCTTATAGGAAACTTTTATAGAATAGTTTTCCACTTTGAAATTTTCCAGACACTAAATTTACCTTTTCAATGTTGTGTGTGGTGTGTGTGTGTGTGTGTGTTGCTGGAGATAACACCCAGAGCCTCCCATACATTAGGCAAATGTTCTACCCCTGAGCTATATCACCAGCCTCATCAAAATAAAGTTTTAAATTTCAACCGTATTTATTTATTTGCTTATTTTTGGTTTTTTGAGACAGGATCTTGCTATGTAGTCTAGGCTGACCTCAAACTCTATGTAGCCCATGCTGGCCTCAAACTCATGGCGATCCTCCTGCCTCAGCCTCCCTAGTACCTGGATTACAGGTGTGTACCACCACACCCAGCTGTGTAATAAATACTAGCTTTAAAAGTTTTAATTTATGGTCTGGTGCAGTGACACACGCTTAGAATCCCAACATTCCAGGAGGCGGGAGGATCACAGGTTTGGACCCAGCTTGGGCAGTTTTGTGACTTAGGGTGGCGCTGGCTCATGATAAAACAAATATAAAAAATAATAAGTAAATAAAGCTGAGGGCGTAGCTCAGTGCAAAAGTCTGGGTTAAATCCCCATTACTAAAAAAATTTTTTTTAAATTTAAGCAGGTACTGAGCTCTTAGGAGAAGAGTCCAGCTCATTCTCTCTGTAATAAGGAATAGATTCAGATGGCTGTTTTACAAACTCATTAATTTTATGTGTACATTTGTTATATACATGTTTTGACTTTCATGATACCTACCTCGACATTGTGTTTTTTGGGGGGATGCTGGGGATCGAACTCAGGCCCTGTGCTTGCTGGGCAAGCGATCCACCACTGAGCTACATCCGCAGCCCAACGTTGCTGTTAACTGACGCCTTTCCATTGAAGTTGAGGCCCTCTCCTACTGTGGGTGGAAGAACCCAAGCACTGCAATGTCTGCAAGTGGCTAAAAAGTGTCCCCCCAGGGAGGACCTCGGCCTCTCTCCCCAGACATCCGTGTTCAGTGCAGCCTTAGCCACCACCACGTACAGGCCCCTCTGTCTTACTGGGTTCTCAGTTACGTTTGGGAAACTTGGAAATTACCAAATAAGTGACTTATGGATTAGTGAGGTGCTATTGTTCTAATGCCGTTGAGCGTTAGATTCATCAAAGCCAAATGGTAGGTTAGTTTCTTTACGTTTTGCACTGTTAATTTTCTGCAATTATTAATCAGCTACCGAGGTAATGATTAACCTTTCAATTCAAACAGTGTTCTCAGTTTAATACCTGGGCCAGCAGAGGTCTTCCATTACGAGGCCCAATTTATAACACGTGGGTGTTACTGATTTTGCTCACAGACAACGCTCCAGCAAAAGAAAGTGTTTCTGTGCGATTCCAGCCACAGTTTTGAGGTGGAGGCTGCTATTTAATGAAAGGGAAGAAATATGATTCATCAAAAGGGCTGAATGAAATAGCAACGAATGCATAAAGTGAAGAGAGAGGAAATGGGGATTATAAACTCGTGAAGTTCGGAAGAAAAAGAAATGGAAAGATTACAGATTAATAAAGAAAAACGAGAAATAACTGGCCAACATTACTGTTAGCCTTTAAGAGAATGACATGTTTTCAGTTTAATGTTGGGTTTAGCAGCATCTCCGCCCTTCCTGTTTGCTGGGAAGGTCCAAGACGCATGGCTGGGTGCCGGGAGGGACAGAGACCTCCCGTCCTCGGGAAATCTGAGCTGAGCCCGAAACCAGCAGCCACCAGGCCGAAACCTTTTCATGAGTCTTATCTTAAAACTCCTGTTTATTTTGCAGCCCTCTGTTAGGTACCGTTGCATTTTGAGTATAAAATAATAGCAGTTGAATTACTGAACTCCTTCCGGTCCTCAAAACTCAAGTCAAACTGATGCACCAGGAAGGTCTGCATTACGTTCTCACGGCCTCCCCTTCCCTGGAACAACCGCCACGTCGTCAGGGCCGGGGGAGAAGCCCGCAGAATGACACCTCACAATGGGCTCGAGGGCCTCCAATGAGCCACGACACGTTAATGACCCACTTATCACTTCACCAGAGTCCCAGTTCTCACCACTTCCGTGAAGCTGGGAACCCGAAAGAATGGTAAACGGGCTTCTGCAAACTCAAAACACCCTCGTAGCTTTCGAGCTACCGTATTACAAAAAGATCAATAATGATGCCTTCCTGCTCCAGTAGGGGATTATCGTTTCCCTAACTTCGTTAACGGAGTATTGAATTACCCAGGAGGATGCGCGCACCACATGGAAACAAGCAGTCGTCCTTTGCCAATTGGTGATTGCCAATACAGAGACCACAGTGGAGGCTGCAGGCCACAACGCGTCGAAAGGCAAAGCTGGCCGGACAAGAGGGAACAGAACAGGGTCCCCCCAAACCAGCGAGGTGCCACTCACCCTCATCTTGATAATCTGCCAGAAAGGGGGCGTCCGACGGAAGACATGGGCCGTGAGTGCCACTGTGACTCTCATCAGAGCTGTCCTGTCCAAGTTCTCCTGGGGGACAAGGAGGAAAACAAGGTTGGCTTTTGGACATCTTTGTAAAGATGTCTATAGATTTCTTCTGCGGTACACACACACACACACACACACACACACACACACACCCCACGATGCATCTTTTACTTAAACATGCCGCTATTCATTAACTCATGAAAAACACAGGTCAGTTCAGCAACCAACTTACCTGGATGGGAAATTTCCACTCAAGTAACTCGCCCAGTAGATCTAAATAACTGTTAGGCTAGAGTGGGAAGACCTCTTACCACTGGAGAGAAATTTCTCCATCATGTTTAGAATGAAAACAGCTACGTAAAATGATATTCATACATACACTGCCTCCACTCATTATATTTCCAAAGGAAATGGAGGGAATAACACAAAGGGTTAATCTACATATAATACAATGTAGCAAGGTGAATATTCTTTCCTTCTCTGAAAAATAAGAGACTCAAGTAAGCACAGAGAGAAGCCAGCCCTTGCTGGATCTATTCCTATTTAAATCACTACTTGTTTTGCAAGCTTAATAAAGTTCTCTTTGTAATTCTAGTTTACAGCCCAGGCAGCCAGCCTCTGAGGATTTCTAAAAGCACTAAGAAGGTAATATTTGTTCCGCAAAATGACTTTGATAAAAGGTAATGTATATACAATACTGAATTATGCAATTAAAATAATGCTAATCCCTTTTGGGTGTTTTCAACCTACATTGAATTGTATTTTGCAGAAGTGGCCGATGACATTATGATACTTTAAAAGGTTCAGACGGAAGACGTTAGCGCACTCTGAAACTGGAAGCAGAGGAAGGCGCCTCAAATGGCTCTCCTTCCAATCCCCCAAGCAGAGGTACAAAATGCTGGTAAAAGGGCACAACAGCTGTTTTGTTCATTTCACAAACACGAAAAAGGGATTTCCAGCCGAACTGAATATTATCTCGGATGCTCGTTTCCAAAGGAAATCGCCGCCGCTAAGCTCAGTAAACACCGCCGGGTTTTGGCCCTGGCTCTCAACAAGGGAGCCGTGAAAGTGAACAGCCTACATAGAATCTCTATTGCTCACTTTAGAGGTTTATTTCCTACAATTAAACCGGAAGGACAGGGAGGGTATAAAATGATAAAACAGAACGGCTGTGTCCTTCCCTGTCCATAAATTAGGCGATTATATCCTGACTCTTCTTCGAATGCTCGATGGTAGGTAGGTATCCGGAACTGAGTCAAACACCTGCAGATCAGGGACCTTAGAAATAAACTGTAGAGTTTATTGTAAGGAAAAAATAATGCTTTAGACCTCACACAACGGTCGTCAGCTGAAGCCAGAAGAAATACTCTTGCCAGTTAGTTCACTGATCAGGATGCAAAGCTTATAGTTAGGCTGAAGGCATCACTGTGCAATTTCCATAATAACCAGAAAAATTCTCAAATCCTAGACGGAGGGTTAAAATGCTCATATTTTACATCACTGCAAATCTGCTGACATTCAATCATCCACACAATGTAAAGGGACTTCCTGGTCGAAGTCCTAAATATGAGCTGAAAGATGAAAAGGAACTTTTATGTTGAGCCAAATAAAAACTCTTTTCAAAAGAAGAAAGCAATTTGGATGGCAAGCAAAATCTGACATTTGTGTTTCGCGCAGACCGAACACTATTCGTCAACTCTCATTTAAAGACAAATCTACAACACAAATCCCACGCCAAATGCCAGGTGTGCCCCGTAGGGCAGGTGTGGCGAACCCATGGCATGTGTGTGCCCCCGCCGGCTGTTTGTTAGCACCCAAACTCTAAAAGGTTCCCCGTCACTGTGCAGGGCGTGCGGCAAGGAAGGAATACAGTTCGAGGGAGTAAAACACCCTCGGCCCTGCCCCAGATGCCTGTGGTAGGGAAGCCCTGGAAACCCGCCTTCCCCTCCAGCGCAATTAGTGGTTGACGATGGAGCTGTCGTTACAAGTGTCCTAATGTCCCCGCAAGTGGCCCGACTCCCCTGGGCTCCCACAGACACCAGCCCGCGCCACTGTACAAATAGACACTCCCGTGTAATTAAAATGATTACAACTACTCAAGATGCATGGGTGAGAAGTTTTATAGAAGAGCCAGCAATTACTGTGGTCATTTTGGATTTGCTTACGTTGAGAGCATCATTTTTCCTTAAAAACATAACCGAGCACGTGTTCTCTGGATTCACCTACGGCTCGGATGGCCGCGACTGCAGTCCGGGGAGACTGGACGTAAATGATCACAAACCACAGTGGCAGATACTTCTGCTCAGCAGCTCTGCGACAGGGCTTCCAACTCCATCTGCCTTCAGCGGCTTTCTCACCAGCGAGGCCCTCGGCCGCGGGGATACACTTCCCACAGCAGCTCGCTCCGAGTCAACACCTTTCTATACAGATATAATTCTAGCGCACTGTATCTCCATTAATCACACCCCCCACCTCCAGCCTTCCTCTCTGTATTTCTAAATAAGATCTGGGGGAGCTCTATCAAGGTCCACCCGCTCTCAGCTGGTAATGTACTCTTCTATTGTACGTGTCGTAAGAACTGGGCGCAGGACACACTGCTGAGTACAGTCAGTGGAAGGTTCTCCGCCGAGTGGCGCTGAGGGGCCCATCCGGGGACGACTTCTCATTGTTCTTTGCAGAGAGTCAGACTCAATTTCATTCAAGCTCCGCAGAGTGATAAGTTGGGAATTTCTGAGGGTTGTGGCAGAAAGATACAGCAGCTCTGTGTCAGGTGTGAGGTAATTATTTGCCAGGGTTTCTGTGCTATTTGTTTTTATTCCCTGTGTTTTCATTAACAGTTAATGAGTTTTCCCCTTAATTCTGAAACAAGAGACTGGCCACTAGAAGTTGGCTTATTTTCTGCCACAGATTCAACCAGCTGTGGGTGGCCCATAAACTTTATGAAGACGTGAATTAAACTGCTCAGACTTTCATTTACTAATTCCACTCCGAATAAAACAGGGGAAAAATGAACCACGATGTTTCCCCGTTGTCACTATTTCCATTCGCGATAAACTTGCAGGTACCACTTAGGGACAAAAAGAGGGCAGAATGACAGTGTCACCAAAAAAAAAAAAAAAAAAGAAAGAGGGAGAAATGAAAAAAGACAGAAAGCAGTTTAAGCATGTGAAAAAACAAAATGCAAAGATGGCAAATAAAAGATGAGGCAGAAATATATGTTTGCTTATCGACATGGAAAGGCTCAGTGGTTTTTTTCATGTTAATGTTGGTCTTATTTTCCTAATTAATTGTGAGCTGTATTATAAAGACTACTCAAATCTGCAACTAACTGTTTATATGGTGTGGTTAGAAACTTTCTAAGGTTTGCTATTACTTTACCACGTATCTTTGGATAATATAGGGAAATTGAAATTAATGTAAAATTGTCTACAAGTCTTCGTTTCTTGTTATTATTGTTATTGCTGTTGGAAGGAAACACACAATTTCCTACCTTGTTTAACATTTAAGAACGCACAAGACACACAGCTCCCTCTTTAAACTAATAAATCCTCACTAAAATGCTATAAATAAAGCTCCCTGATCCAAATCCAGTTAGTTTTCATGCTTGATAGCATTAATATTGCCAGATTTTTACGGACCAATTTAATAGTAATACAGTTCCCAAAGCTGAACCACAGTAAGATTAGCAGAATGACAGCTTATCATTCCTTATTATAACCATTCACCTAAGTTATTGAATCTCACCCCAACTAGAGAAATATGTTGGGTACAGACGTGACCATGTACGGCAAACGTTACTCACATGTAAATATGCTACAGAGCACATTTGCAACCCAAAGTTAAAGTTCTGTTCATACTTCTATTATAAATTACACACCATCTCGCCCCCGCTCACGCATTAGAAAATATATGGTGTTTCCACAGAGCATCTTTGCACCTTTGCTGATTTCTAAAGATCCATTTGGATTTGGGTGGTTAGTTCCCGTGATTAATCCATGCAGAGTGAAGGTCTCAAATTCTTCTCTGTTCCATACAGTCTGGCTTCCTGTCCATCTTTTTTTCCCCCTCCTAGATCTATCCATAATTCAATATATAAATACTCTTTTCCCCCCAAGGCCCTGTCAGTGAGTGTAATAGTACTGAGTACCATTAAGTCTGTAGGACGAATGACAGGCCAGGTGAAGAAAATTGCCATTTATCATTCTTTTAAAACATTGCTCCAACTAGACCTCGAACGTACAAGAAGTAAGTTGGGCTTCCTAAGACCAAGTTGTGTAGCCGGGATGCTGTTCGATCACGTAGTCAGGCTCAGACGAACAGACTCCTAAGAACCTTCTGAAATAACATTTCCAGAGAGCAGAGCAGTCAAGGATCAGCAACGGGACCAAATTGATTAGGCACTGAGAGTACAATCGCTACAACACCACCTGTGAATTCAACCACCAAAAGGCAGCACGGCTTAATAATATTCTCAAATGAACTACATCTGTCACCGGTAGATTGGACAGGCTAATGCCCCTGGGAGCCAATTGAAAATGTCTTTCTCCCCCTCCCTCCTGCAAGAAATTTGTCCTTGGTCATGCAATTCTTCATTTTGACCAGTAGGGTGAGCTGCAGCGCACAGCATCGCCTTAGCCTTCGTTCTGCAGAGAGAGCGCCAGCGAGAGAGGGAAGGAGGGAGGGAGGGAGGGAGGCCACTGTGTGCACTTTTCTGCTCCGTCCCTTCCCTCTTTGGCAGATGCTGAGAATTTTAACCCTTACCTCACATCAAGGCACAACTCCTGGATATTAATACACGGGGGGACGGGCAGCCACAAATACAGACCGCGTAATTGTGTGTGTGACAATGCACACTTCATAAAGCAATTACAGCCTGTCAGCAATCATCCGGCTTTACACTAACACATTCCATCCACCGCCATTACTGTTCACTGCTACTAGAACGAGACCTGCTGAGTTGGAGGATTTTCAAAAGTAATGAGATTTTGACAGGATTCAGAAGATGTAAACCTAAGCATTTGGTACGCTGTGGATGAATATATTGTAAAATGAACGCATTCATCATAAAGCAACCCTGCAACGATAGCCTGGAATTATTGGTTCGTGGTTCTGTTTGCTTTGGACCACAGTGTTCTCAAGCCTACATTCTGATTAGGAAGCCATTCAACTGCATTTTCAGCGTGTTTTGACTTGCAGGAGAAAGTGGGCTATAATAATGAGAAAAATATTTTTTTGAGACAGGGTCTTACTTTGTAGCCCGGGCTGGCCTTGAACTCGCAGTGATCCTCCCTGCCTCAGCCTCCGGAGCGCTGGGATTACAGATGCACGCCACCACGCCTGGCTAATCATTGAAGTATTAATAGCAGTGTTGGGGATTTAGCTCAGTGATAGAGCGTTTGCCTAGCAATGTGTATACATATACGTTGAACTCTTGCTGAGCGTAGGCTCTGGGCGAGGGCTTTTCACGTAGGACTTCATTTAATCCTCAAGAGAATCCTAGTCTAGGTTATTATTCATAGACACGCATGAAGAGATCGAGACCCAGAGATGAAACAGTTTCTGTGAAGTCCCAGAAGTGACCCCTCCTTGAGGCCGGCTCTGCCCCGCCCCATCTGATCTAAACCCTTGTCCTACTCTCCTGAGCTGTGTAGTTCCAGATCTGAGTACTTCATAAATCACCATCGTTATTCAAAGGCGGAGCACACCGAATGACAGCCTGCGACTTGAATTTATGGTGTTAATTAGTATTTTTTTTTAATTTCAGCACAGTGAGTCGAAAATCAAAATATAAATTATTTCACTAGTAGTCATAGTAATAGTCACACCAGGTACGGGGACCGGAAGGGCCAGGCGAGGCCAGAGGTCCTCAAGTGGGAAGTGGTCCGACTCCCAGCTGGAAGTCAGTACTAGTGTTGTGGTGAATCCTGAAATATCACTTTTGGGCATGCCTTTCATGCTTACAAACTGTCATATTACAACTTCATGCTTGGTCAGCTTGATCTTTTGAATTTTTCCCTGGTACTTACCGTTGGATTCTGCTGGATTCTGGGTATTCTGACGCTGCCTCACTGAACACGGACCAACCTGTTCCACACCCAAATACAGCTCAGACCTGGCTTGGGTAAAGAGTGCATTTCCTTCCTGGCGGCAATAAAATTTAAGTCTCAGTGTAGGAAAATCCTTTCAAAAATCTAAAATTGTAGTTGACTTTAGTATTCCTTTTTTTTTTTTTTTTCTTTGAGATAGGCTCTCACTATGTAGCCCAGGCTGGCCTCAAAGTCACAGCAATCCGCCTGCCTCAGCCTCCCAAGTGCTGGGATTACAGGCATGCGGCACTACACCCAGCTTTGCACATGAATTTTTATGCCTCAATTCTATGTTTAGAAGCTGCACTCTCCACCTGATTTGCTGCGTTGCTGTGCTGGCCTGGAGAGAACGTGACCCCGGGCGGCTTATAACCGCCCCCCGAGAAGTCCAAGGCTGATCCGATAAGCAAGACATGGTTGTTAATTTAATCAAGCTTTGAAGTTTTCCTTGCCATTTACATGAATGTGAGAATCAGAAGTTCTCTTAACTTCTGCATATGAAAAACAAAGGCCCGAGATCAGGTGAGAAAATGCACCCGTTCTAAGTTACTATGAGTGTTATCTAATAGTATGACATTTTAGAATTTATTTTACAGCTGACTTTTAAACGAACAGTTAACTCAGCACATCTGTGTTTACTGCTGGTTCCCAGGCATGAAAATACAATGCTGCTATTTTATCTCATCATCAGGGCCTTGCCCATAAATCCATATTTAAAAACAAATTAATACACAGGCTAAGACTTGAAATGATAAGAAACTACCCAATTGTGATTCTACTGAAAAAGAGCTCACTATCATGGTTTTAAAAGCGTCTTTATTAAATTTTTAAAAATTATGGCCAGAACAAAAACTTCAAACATTACAAGAAGGCACACAGAGAGAGCCCATCTTCTCTCTCTTCTCTTCGTCCTCTCCAGAGGCAACTATCTGAGGTTTCTTGGGGATTTCAGGAACTTCCTATCTAAATCTAACAGGCACCTGTGTGTAGTGAGCCCCCTCACTCCCACCATTTTTCTTTTTCTTCTTCTGGTACCAGGGATCAGACCCGGGGACACTCTACAACTGAGATACATCCCCAGTCCTTTTTTATTTTTTATGGTGAGACAAGGTCTCATTAAGTTCCCCAGGTAGGATTTCAAGTTGTGATCCTCCTGCCTCAGCCTCCCAGAGTGCCAGGATTACACATACACACCACCACATTGGACACTTTGTTTTTCTTTTTAAACAAATGGTAGCATGTGTTCTATTCTATACCCTGCTTTTCTTCCTAACCATTTATCTTGATGATTGTTCCACACCACCACAAACCAATGTATTACTTTTCATAAAAATTGAAAAAAATTCATACAGTATGAGCACAAGGTGAGAATTCATACAGCACCAGAAGACAGAAGCACCAAAGCTTCTCTCTTCCGCTGATGCCTGTAACCCTCCAGAGAGGTTACAACTATGAACCGGTTCGTATGTGTCCTTCCAAAACTATTCTAG
This sequence comes from Hystrix cristata, assembly GCA_004026905.1. Lineage (NCBI taxonomy): Eukaryota > Metazoa > Chordata > Mammalia > Rodentia > Hystricidae > Hystrix > Hystrix cristata. The sequence continues at coordinate 71,653 of PVJO010005968.1, forward strand.
ACACAAAGGCATGTGTGCACATGTAACACACACATGCGGGCTGGCAGTGAGAGGGGGTGCGGGGCCGACCGCTGCCCGGCTCCGAGATGCTCATGTTACTGAAGCGCACATTTAGGATTGTCTTTTCTCAGCCTGGTCTGAAAGGGAAGACCCCCATCCATGCTGGATCTGAAGGACAAACTATTCTCCAGAACACTTCAGTTACGGAAGATCAAAATGAAGTTGAGCCCTCAAAGAAAAAGACTTGTCGGCAGATAAGTAATGGAACGTCATCTGTGATCGCCTCCAGAAAGAGGCCATCGGAAGGCAACTGGCGAAAAGGAAAGGGCTTGTGTGTGAACTATTTTGACCGGTGGTCTGAGGCAGACCAAGCAGGATCTGTGGACCATCCTTACTTCATGAGTGCGCCATTCCCACCGCGGACATACTAACTCTGACCGGAAGCCCATGTTGTAGCGGGACCTTATCACCAATTACCAGACCAAGGCTCAGGCCACACAGCAGAAAACATTCGTTCCCACCCGGACGCCAGATCTCTGCAGACAGCAGTGCTGGGTGGAAAGAATGGAGGTGAGTGAGCACCGAAGGCAGGCTGTGGAAGAAGCTGATCGAACGAACGGTACGCGCTGATCCTCTGTGGAAAGGACTTTCAGAAAGAAGGTTAGTACCTGTTTAAGCACAGCCCCACAGATGGCCCTCCTGGTTCATTCTGTAGATCATTCTACCCAAAGATTGTTCAGGATACAGAGACTACAGACTCTAACAGGTGGTGTGGACGACACAACTTGGAAAGGATTCAGGGCCGCGCTGAAAATAGTAAAGCTGTCTACTGTTTACAGTATGATGACCAAAAGATTATCAGTGGTTTATGAGATAATTCTATTAAGATCAGGGATAAAACTAGCCTGGACAGTTTGAAAGTGGTAACAGGGCACACCAGCTCGGTCCTCTATCTCTAGTATGGTGAACGTGTCATTTTAAGTGGCTCTTCAGATTCTGCAGCGAGCGTCTGGGACATGAACGCGGATGAAGTTCTTCACACACTGATCCGTCACAGTGAGGCCGGCCACACTTACCGCCCCGCGATGGGCTGGTGGTGACTTATTCCCAGGACCGCTCCGCTGCCGTGTGGGATGTGGCTTCTGCCACTGCTACCACTTTACGCCGAGTCCTGGTGGGCCACCGTGCTGCTGTCAGTGTAGTAGACTTTGATGACAGGTACACTGTGTCCGCCTCAGGCAACAGGACCATCAAAGTCTGTACCCGGTCCAGGGACCTGCTGGTGGTCAGTGGATGGTCAGATAATACCATCAAGCTTCGGGCTATCGAATGTGGCGCCTGCTTAAGAGTCCTAGAGGCCATGAAGAACTGGTCTGATGCATCTGGTGTGATAATGAGAGAATTGCCCATGGGGCCTGTGATGGGAAAATTAAAGTTTGGGATGTGCAAATTGCTCTTGACCTCGACCCCGGCAAGCACACTGTGTCTGCGCACGCGGGGGGAACGTTCTGGTTGTGGGTTTCCGCTACAGTCTGAGAGTTTCAGGTCATCAGCAGCTCCCATGATGACGCTCTTTTGATTTGGGATTTCTCAAATGTGCCTCCCAGTGCCCAGAATATGACACGTTCTCCCTCCAGAACGTGCACTTACATCTCCAGGGAACAGTCCGCACTTTCGCCCTTTTGGGGGTTTCCCGGCTGTGTGGCTACTGCGTGCCTGAGAGAGTTTGTTCCTCACAGAGTTATGGAGCTGGGACCGGTTCTAGACGCCAGCTAGATGCAACACAGACTCTCTCTTCAAGTACCGCCGTGTCTCATCTCACGTCCCGGCTCCACTTGGAGAAGGATATTTTAGCTTCATTAACTTCCAGTGGAACAGAAGCCCGCTTCCTACCCCAGTGAAAAAATCTTACTGTTTCCAGTGTAAATTGTTCATATGAAAGAACATAACAGAAGTAAACCGACCATCAAGAGAAGACTAGGCCTCTAATTTATAATGCTTTGCACTTCGGTCTAATATAACAAAGCAGCATTCTTCAGTGAAATTTTGGTACCACAGAATTCCACCTACCCAGAACATCCAGGGCTTCCCTTTGCTTTGGTGCTGGGGATCGCACTCAGGGCCTTGTGACTATCCAAGTCATTACGAATTTTGACTTGTATTAGGAATGCATAGAGTGGACAATGGAAAAATCTCTCTGGACTGTTTTAGTAATATTTTTGGCTTACACTTTCTTTCTGTACCAGTTTCTTTTCATTTAAAGACTATAAGCCAGTTATATTATCTCTCCACAGGTAATGTAGCTCTTTTATTAACTGTTCTCTGCTCCCAGCCATCTCCTGCTAGCTGGTAGAGTGAGGCCTTTAGCCATGTGCTCACCTCCTCATTTAAAATACTGTATCTGCATGTAGATACAATGCACATAACAGTTTAGCCTCCAGGTCGCTGGAGCCGGCAGTGCCGGAGACACTAGCAGAGTGTGTTCACACTTAGCCGTGGGTGGGTTGAGGCCCGACGCCAGGGTTGAGGTGGACCATCTAGAAGCCTTCCTGCGGTATACACATGGTGTCTTTATTTTGTCACTGCCGTGTGTGTGTTTGTGTGTGGTGTTCTTCATGGGAATCTTGTTTTAAAATGTAACTTCTAAGCTTTAACACAGAGACGTTTTCGTTTTATGTGTTGTGCAGATATGTAGTATGTAGATATCTTAAATTTTTTGTTGTTATTTTCCTCATGAGTACTCCTGAGCACTAGTGGACACTTCCCATAGTATTCCTTCAGCTTCCTTGTCAAAGGCCCCCGGTCTGTGCATAGTAACCCTGAGAGGGGACAAACAAGAAGACCCTCCAGACAGGGCCTCCTGCTCTGGAGTCCCCGGCCTGGCCCTGTTGGGGGCTACGGGGCCCACTGGGGTGCTGGGGCCTGCACAGCAGGTCAAGCTGCAGCAGAGGCCCGAGTGCAGGGCAGGGCACTCCTGAGTGGGGCGAAGCCTCGGGCCGGGAGCCCCATCCCGGCAGGTGCTACTGTCACCTGCCGCCATGGCCCCTGCGGGCTCTCGAAGCTCCCAAGGGCTCTGCAGCCGCCGCCGAGGATGGCACTGTTGCTTTGATTGTGCATGGGAAGGATGCTGGCCTTCAGCCAATACTCCTTTTTCCTCCTTCGATATTAGGTTTTGATGCGCCCCTCGCCATTGTTTCCCAAGATCGAGGAATGTTAATCCTACTCGAAAGGCCAACAGGCCGCCTTCTGTGCATGCGCCCACCTCCCGGACGGGCACACTCCTCTCCCAGGACAGGCCCGAGCAGGGTGTGGGCTCAGGGTGTGTGACGCGTTTGTTGAGTCGGCTTTGCTTTTGAGTTTTGCTTTTGTCTTGTTTATTTTTCATAAATAAATCCTTCCTGTTCACATCTTACTAATTTCTGTTTTTGAGAGGTCGAGTCTCAAAAGTGTAAAAATCAAGCCTCCTTCATAAGGCGGATGCTGTAAGCCCGACAGCAGCCGTGAAACTCACTTGACTTTGGCTGCTCTTCACGGTCCGGCTTTTCCGTCCAGCCGGGTCGGCAAGCCCCGGGTGAGGGGTGGCGGGCCGAGGTGATTTTCCTGAACAAATGGATGTTTTGGTTGTTGTTTTTGCGTGTTTAATACACAAGGTCCTCTTGTTCCTCGGGAAACCAAAGCCTCTGAGCACGCACACAACTGCTGAATCGCGCCGACACGTTATCACGGGAGACTTCAGCAACTCAAGGAATTCTGACTTTCGGAATTACAGTAGCGATTCCCGGCTGTACACTAGACTTTATTCTGAAGTCCATAACTGAACAACTGCAAATTACTGCTATATTAATGTTTTAAAGCACTTGCATAGTCTAATTCTAACTTGTAATGAATTATGGTTGCCAGTTATTGTTTGAAACAAATTCGTGTCTGAAAAGCTATTGAAACAATTAACTTCTACCGGTATTATTCATGACAGCTTTGTATTGTGGAACGTGCTTAATAAAAAACAAAGTTTGACTTTTGTCCGATAAATCGCTAAGTAATGTCAGTAAGTCAGGTAAGAGTATCATGCGGTACGCTTAAAAATAATAACACATGTATGTGCACACACAGACACAGAAACAACCTGCGCACTGTTTGTCCAAATTGCCCCTTTTACCTAAAAATAGTCACTGAAGAACATTACGTGTTCCACATTTATATATCATTTTCTTTAAGTTTCTATACAGCGAGACATTAAATGTATGTAGCATAATTTAGGTATTGCTGGACATTTAGGCTGTTTGGAGACTTTTCCACTCCAAACAAGGATACGATGAGCATTCGTATATACAATATGTAAAATACAAAAAGCGCAGCATCTGATTTAAGTGATTTCTTTTACCTGTGTGAAAATCAGGGTTCCCCCCCCCATATTATCTACTTGTAGAATAAAACGTTTAGAAAGGGCTTAAAATCTTAGAAAAATTTAATTCTGAAAAGGAAAAAAGTGAGTCCTTTGGTTTTAAAAACAAATCTTACTGGCTTTTTTTTTTTTTTGGTGCTGGAGCTCGAACTTGGGGCCTTGTACTTGCTAGGTGAGCACTCTACCACTGAGCTAAATCCCCCACTTCCTAAATCTTACTGTCTTTGACAGTAGTTGCAAAACAATTAGTGCATTAGTTTAAAAATGCAGTTTCACTCTCAAAAAACCTGACCAGTAGATACATTGGGAGTAAAATATTTGAAAAGGTATCAGAGTCACCAATTAACTTGGGAAACACTTGGAGCCATATCCACTTTCTACAGATTCAGGAGTATAAAATGTAGCCAGTAAGGACAGGGCAGAAAGAGGCCAAAGGGAAGTCAGACCAGGAAGGCAGCTGTCAGATCACTGAGGCTCAAAGGCTGGGCGGAAGCCAGCGGCAGGAGCGAGCATCTGTGAACATTTCTCCCCATCGATTCTCCAAAAGACACAGAAACCACGCTGGAGGGTTTCTTTTAAAAACTAGTATAGGTTAGGATCGCCTAGGTTCCTACCCAGTGCTTGTGTTTATAAAATGTTAGCATTCCAGAAATAGTGAAATAGTGATAGAAAGATACTTAACAATAAATTACAAATACTGTAAATGCAGACTTTTTTCTTACATTTGCAAACACATCATAAATTCAGACTGTGTTTCTTTGTATAAATCCTATTTATGGCTGTGCTAAGACCTTTTGGCAAGACTGCAAAGAGTATTTTCATAAATAAAACTAAGTAAAATCACTGTACACTCCATTAATTCAAAAACACTTCTCTTCTACTTCAAAGGGAGCCCCTCTGTCTCTCTCTCTTTCTCTCTTTTTAAGTGTAAAGATGGTGTTTCTTTACTGCTTTAATGTTTTGCTTCTTGTAGTTGTCATAACTACATGACCCAAGTATATGACCGAGAGGGACGAACAGTTAAGTGACATTCAAGCTTCCATTCAACGTGTCTCAGACATTATAGAGCAGCAAGCTCATAAATCTGACCCCTGAAATCCTACCAATAAAAATCTGCACATGCACCTTAAAACTGTAGACCTTAAAGAACATGCCCGGGAATTACATGGTCCTGTGGATGAGTTTAATGGAAATAGACATGAAATCTACATGATCAAAGTTCCACGCATGCATTTTTAATACCTGTCTTCCCAGACGTGAAGATAGTACTTGTTACTATGTCAGTATCCCTTGCTACCCCATGGCAAGCACTCCTCCTGAGCTAGCCTTAGGATAACTCAGCACAACGCATCAGAACTGGGAAGCAGACTAATTAGCAGGGTTTCAGAGATAAGCAAACTGACAGGTCAGGAGGTTCCATCTCTGGCCAAAGTCGGCAGAGCCCCAACTCAGAGGACCTGGGATTCCAGTTCAGGTCTGACTTCAAAGCCCCCACTCTTTCCAGGATTAAACACCAACTTGAAACACTGATTTAAAAAAAAAAAAAAAAAAACAGCTTACTGTTGTTTGTATTTTTCATCCAGATACATAAAGTATCTTACCCATTAATGTACTAGGTCTCGAAACAGAAATAAAATAATCTCACATTTTTAAATCAAGCTTTGCCTGAAATTTTCTTTCATCTCTGCATTGGGGAGAATTTTACACATGTACAAGAGTAGATAAAACAGTGTAATAAACCCCAGGAATACATCACTCGGCTTCAAATGTCAATTTATAACCCATCTTGTTCCATCTACACCCCACTGTTTCTTTCTCCTTGCCCATATTATGTGTCAGATTTTATCTTTAAATATCACCTCTCTCAGGGCTCTTTAAAAAAAAATCCCAACGATAATATCACTTAATACCATTGCTACACCTAACACCATTAACAGTAGTTTCTTTTTTTTTTTTAACAGTAGTTTCTTAATAACATAAAATAACCGGTTAGTTTCCAAATTCCTGATTTTCTCACAGATGTACATTTTTTACAGCTTGACTCAGATACGCACAAACCCACTCACTCATGAATAAGCCTCTCACATCTTTTTAAATCTACAGTCAATATGGCTTTATAATAACATTTTAAAAATTCACTTTGCACTATTTGCTTTCACCACGCTGTATTTTTAGGCATCAATTTACTCTGAAACGGTTTGCAATTTCAAGATGAGGTTTTTAAGATTCACAAAGTAGTTTTATTCATATTGGAATATACAGGATAATTTTCTCAGAAATCTTGTCCACCGCCCACGTGAATAACTCAAAGAATCTTCAAGTTTGGGAGAAGTTTCCTGGCTCATACTTATCACTATCTCAAATGTAATGACTGACTGGACAAAAAACATGACTTTGTTGTATCTATTTATAATATTCCTATTGTCTGTCCTAAATTTGTATTTAAATATTGTGCCACTTATTTTAGACTCTGGGGTCCATGCCAGGAACTTCTATACGGTATTTGTGAATACGTTCTATAGTGACAGACTTTGAAAGTGAATTTTTGACTTGTTAAACTAAAACTGTTTATACTTAATTCATTTTATAAAAGCGGAAACTGAAGCAAATGGAGGAAATCAGTTTGCTGCATGACTTAAAGTGATCTTGTTATCAAACTTAAAGGCCAAACTGATATTTTTATTTAGACAGCAGAGTCAATATTATCTTTTAAATATCTGATCCCTACAATGGCAATAGTTCTGTGGAAAAGAGTCCATCAGATTTGCTTTGTAACTTTAATTGAAAAATTAAGCAGAAAAAGTTTTTAAAGTGAGCAGGAGTTGAATTATCAAGATGATTCTATGTAAAATTCTTATTGTAAAATAAGAATAAGTAATAAAAATAAAACAATACTCTTATTGTAACATAAAATCAAGCCTTTTTCCCATATATTAAAATACCTCTTTTAAAAGCTCATTAAAGGCCAGGTGTGGTGATGTAAGCTTGTAATCCCAGCGCTCGGGAGGCTGAGGCAGGAGGATTGCCGTGAGTTCAGCTTAGGCTACCTAGTGAGAACAAGGCCAGCCTGAACTACATAGTGAAACCTTGCCTCAAAAAACCAAAAGATCACATTAAAAGAACTCTTCCATTCATGTTTCTTCTATATCAAAGTAATACATTCTTGATATTAGATTTTATTTTTCTGGCTCTCTTCTCTTCAAATGGGCATCATTAGGAAGTTGACATTTTGAACCATAAGAAAACTTGGGTGGAAGTGGGAGGGAAAGAAGAACCTTTAGCATACCGTTCTTGTAAGTACAAAGCACATTTTCTTACTGTCTACTGTGTCTAAGCACTGTGTTGGGTGGATATATGTCTTATCACTAAGCCCCAACAGCCTTGTGACAGTGAAGTACGGCCACCACGAGTGGGGCTTCCAGAACGGATGGGAACACCATTTCTCACTGAGGTGAAGGAAATGTTCTGAAATTAGGTGTTGATGATGCTAAAAACCACTGACTTGTATGCTTTGAAAGGATGAATTTTATGGTATGTGAATTATATCTCCATAAAGCTGTTACTCTTAAAAATATGTGCTACTAAAAGATCTCCAAATAAGATATTTTTTATGTCTTAAGACTTTTTTCCTCCCAGGCATGAAAACCGGTTTAGTCCAAATATCTTGAAAAACCTAAGTGTGTGTTTCGGTAAATTCCCAGAGTTAATAAAATTCCTCCCGTCGTCTTCTTGCAAGGAGTCCTGGCACAGGTAAAAATGCGGGAGAACTCCGAGGCCATCGCTTCTGTCCTTTTTTCGCTCCAATCCTAACAGTTTTTGGCTTTCCAAGGCTTCCTGCCAGTTTTTCTCCGGCTTGCAGATTCCTGCTGTTTGTCATCCTAAGCCACCCGCAGCACCTTGGGTGACTGTCATCTCTCTTACCATCCTGCAGTTTTGGACACACTGTGAGCTCAGAGCCGATCAAAGTGGCTGGTGGCAAGCGCTCTTGTCTCTCGGCCTTCTGAAATTGTGCGTAAGAGACAGAACAGCACCAGGGCAGCAATATGGGATTCTCGGCTTGATCTCCTCTGACGTCTCCTTCCAGACAGACGAGCGAGGACTTTGCTGCACACAGTCCATCGGTGTGGAGAAACAAATACATTTTTCCGTTCCACATAAGCTATTTTAACAGTCCTACCTGTGTCCTCCAAGGGAGAAGGCAGAGAAGTGGCCACATGTTGGAAGATGACCACAGCGTCCCCACGACAAGAATCTTCCAGACGGGCCCGTGTTTGAGTCCCCTGTGGTCTTAGGTTGAGCTCCAAAATTATTTTATCTTCCCAACACATTACCATACCACATCTCTGACACGAATTCTCTATTTCTCCTTCGGTAATTAATTCTACTCCCCCAGTTCCATTTATTTCTGCCAATTCACAATCATTTTCTGCCTCTTGTGGATTTTGGTTAACATCTGTTAAACCCTGAGCTATAGGGCCCTTCCCGAGATGCGCAGCACACATTCTGCAGAGGAAACGGCTACATTATTACATATAATTCTCTTCCGCTCAGAACACGGTCTCAACTCTAAAGGCTTTAAACACCGAGATACATAATAATACTGTATCACGTTATTAAGACTAGTATAAATTACTTTGACTTTAACTCACCAGAGTAAAAAAAAAAGCTTTAAAAATATAAAATTTTTATTTCCTAAAGTGGGCTTCTAAAGAAAGCCTTTAAAAGAAAGCTTTATATGGACTCGAAATACATTAAGACAAAATAAAAGCTAAACAATAAAATTTATAAAACTGGCATTACCATTCACTATTCACTTCCTAGTATTACTACTCACTAGATTAGGTACACTGACAACCTTATGAAAATAAAAAGTATTGGAAAAATTTATAGTTGGTGTTAAAAAGTTACAGAGCAAAACAGTTCCCAAAGCCATCCATAAGTCTGATCTAAAACTCTGGGATTTGGAGAAAATAGCAGCCCTCCATTTATAATAACTTTAGATAATTAATATTCAGGATTGTGTTTCTGATATTCTTAATCAGAGTACTAAAAAGAAAGAATGTGTATGGTACTCAGACACCCCTTTGAACTATGTGAATTTTTTTTAAATTCTGATTCTGAAGTTGCAAAAAATGTGTTCTAATCTTGTCTTTTTTTTTTTTTTTAATTTCACACACAGCTGTCTGTTGTACTTTTGAGAATCACGCCAGATGCTAGGTCCATCAAGCAAAAGCAGGAAAACAATGGCTGGAAAGCAATTAGAAGAACCGCGGCTGGGCCGAGACTCGTATCAAAATGTGCTAACGCGGTCCTAGTGGGAATTTCAGCACGGCCCCATCCTGACATTTCCCCGCTGCCAGCCAGGCGGGCCGTGTGGAAGGGCGCCGCGATGGAGGGGGAACATACTGGAATTTATTTCTGGAGCAAATGAAGGTTTAGCCGGGTTGGAACCCACCCAAGGTTTTCATTATGGACTTGGCCACCATTTTATTGGAATGCGACTAGATCTTGTCGGCATCTAACCAAGCCCAAGAAATAAAAGCATATTATAGCTTCCGTCCAATAAAAAACAATCTAGCAAGCATCTGCTCAGAAGGCAGGAGCAGGGAGTCTCTGGTAGCTAAAAACCAGAGCAGAGGAGCCCAGCAGGGTGAAGGTTAATTAAACTCTCCAGTAACTTTCCTCAGCAATGGTTCATCCAGCCGGAGAAGACGCATCCGCAGAAAAGACTTAAGTAAATGATACCATCTACACGTATTTAGGGTAAAGCTGTGCACAGTCAAAGAGCACTCACCTTGCGGCTGGACATCCCAACAGTACCTGCAACGAAAGGGAAAAACGGAGATAAGTCCAACTTGTGTTTCTTCATTCTGACTGATGTACAACAGCTATATAGCACTGAGTCCAAAAAGCTTGCTAAACAGTCAAATATTAGTCAAGTCCTAGTTTGTTTGAGAAAAACTAGTTTTTCTTGAGATATGATTTTTTTTTTCAGTACTGGGCATTGAACCCAGAGCCTTCTCACTGAACTCCCTTCCTAGCCCTTTTTAAATTATTTTATTTTGAGACAAGGTCTCACTAAGTTACTGAATTGCTCAGGCTAGGCTTGAATTTGTCACCCTCCTGCCTCAGCTTCCCAGAGTGCTGGAATTACAGGCATGGCCACCATGCCCAGCTTTGAAAGATTCTTAAAAGCCCTATTAACAATCCACACTGTAACTCACAGGTAATTGTGACTTAACAGCCGGACATGTCCCAGGAGGAAACCTCACTGTGGCCCAGTTTCTCCCAGTTTCTCCCAGGAGTGCTACAGGCTTGGAGCGGGACAGTTCTTTGCTGAAACAACTTCCGGTTATTAGGACAACCACATACTGAAACGCCTCCTGCATCTAGATTTTTTTTTTTTTTTTTGGTACCAGGGATCAAACTCAGGGCCTCATGTTGCAAGGCAAGCACTCTAACCACTGAGCTAAATCCCTGGCCCTCCACCTAGATTCTTCACCCTATAGGGGAGGCAGAAACAGGGGACTTGGGGTTGCCTGACATTTTAAGGTCCGAGCCAAGGACTGTGAAGTGACGGGTGACTCTAACTCTTCAGGCCCTAAATCAATGAAACAGCAGTGCTGGAGAGCACCGATTCTAAGTCACTTATTCAGAACCAGACTTGCATTTTTCCACAGGGAAGATGTCACACAGATAACCCACAAAAGTCTGCTACACTGTGGACCCTTCCTTGAGGCCTCAGGGAGCCTTGTGCTATTCTGTTGATTTTCTTCTCTTCTGTGTATTCGCCCTCTTCCTGACTCAGTCCTTTGTGTTAGCGTCTATACTCATACAGAACGAAGCAAGTCCTCCCTCAAGCCCTTCACGTCCTTGCCTGCCATCCTTGATGTCACAGTGAAACAGCACCGTCCACACTTGCTTGGCGTCCTCCACCAGGCTTGTGGCCACTGCATCTTCACTGTTGCCATGGCTACAGAGACCTCCGTGCCACTGAGGAGAACGGGTGTTTCCATATGAGTTCCACCTGCCCCCAACCCTGAGCAGAGTCCACGGTTTTTATCAAAGTTCTTTTTTCCATGGTTTTCTCGGGACAGGGTCTCGCGATGTAGTCCAGGCTGGCTTTGAGCTCACTATGTAGCCCAGGCTGGACTCCAACTCACAGCGATCCTCCTGCCTCAGCCTCCTGAGTGCCAGAACTACGGGTGTGTGCCAACACGCCTGGCTACCAAGTTCTTACAAGGGCCCATAACTCACTGACAGTTCAGGGAAGGGCCACACATAGGTGACAAAGATGTGTCTTCTACTCCATGTAGGACTAAAACTGGGTCTGGCTATGTCAAGGAGAAACAGCAGCCCAGTCAGTATCTGGGTTATTTTGTTTCAGTGTAAAATAAAACTTCCCCAAATGGAAAGAGGTCGGTGGGAAGGACGTTCCCATGATTTGGGGGAGATTATCAGAAATGAGAAGGAACTTGATGGCCATCTTTGCTCGTTCCTTTCCTTTCCCAAACAGCCCTGCGCTGACGACCGGAGTGTGAGACGACCCGGGTGGAGGGCGGGAGAAGGCGCCACCTAGCAGTCGGCGCAGATTCTCACTGTACAAAACCCTGTTTTTGGTAAAACACAGCTAATTAAGCAAATCATCAAATGGGTGGTTTTCTGCCGTTTTCCGTCGTTTCTTGAGGCATTGCCGTAGTCCCTGAGCCCTGTTTCTTACCCAACTTCTTATGAAATAGAAATGAAGGCGCTAGCACATGTACACACATGTATACACACACACACGCACGCACACACACACACAGACCTCTTTCCAAAATGTTCCCAATGGCAACAGGCTCCAGGCTTTCCAACCAATGTTATTCTCATTTACTGGGCCAGAAAAAAAAAAATCAAGCCGCACTGTGACAGCTAAAAGGTCAACTCTAGACAGGCCTCGGCCTCTCTTGTGCCGTCTTCTCCCACAAGCCCCACTGAAGCTCACAGCTGTTTCCAGTTTCCTTTTCTCTCGTGGGTTGGTTTCTTGGTTTCTCTTATTAGTGAGCAGAAAGATGTTATAAGTTCACATATACTAAGAGCATTTCTTCTGCAAACAGCATCTGTATCCTAAGAAGGCTGTTTATAGAGAAATGACCCAGACATCAAATAAGTATCACAGAAAGTAGTGGATTATCTAGTTGGTATTTGTGGTGGACTTAATGTGGTCAGCTTGAGCCAGAACGCCCAGCTGGACTGAGTTGGCGTGATGCTGGGCGTAGAGGATCCACCTGAGGGTTGTTGCTAACATAGCAGAACAGGAGCGGAAGCTAGTGGGCGGGCTGTTTCCCAGGAGAAACTCTGCTGCAGCTGGTTCTCCCGAAGGGGACACGGCTGTTCTCCTCAAAGGAGCTTGGAGCCTTGCTATTGTTGAGGATGGCTGCTATTCCTCAGGGAAGCTCTGGTCATCACCTCTGCTGCGAGCAGCGTTTCCTGGTTCCCGTAAAGATTTCTTCAGCCACCATCTGCAGACACGGACGTACATGGGACAGCACTGTGGGCTCCCAGCCCTCGATTGGATCTTTCGGGTCTCCAGGGCCTAGATGGACATTCAGCACTCTTCCTGCATTTGGCTTGTGGGTGAATACTGTAACCTACAAATATCCTGTATTCAATTTGCTCTCTTGAAAATCACTGGCTCTAGAAAAATAACTAATACAATATTAAACAGTGAAACTGGCTCTATTCTTGATAACACTGTCATTAAATATTTCTGTCAAACTTTTGGTTATGAGATGAGTAAGTTCCAAGGATCTACTTACTGTCCAGCCTGGTGACTATAGTTAATAATACTGTATTATATACTTGAAATTGGCTGAGCATAGACCTCGAGCTTTCCCAGAAAAAAGAACGCTTCGAGGTGATGGATGTATTTATTAACTTGATTGTGGTAACACTTTCGCAGCACATAAACACAGTGAGCCATACTGCACATGTTAAATACGTATGATTTTTGTTTTTCATGTACACAAATATTCCTGCTAATGAACATGCCTACGTTGACGCACAGGCGGAGCGTCAGGTCTGATACTGGTTCCCTTCCTTTTCGGAAGGTTTAAATCTGGTTTCCCTCGCTTCTCTCTCTCTCTTCTTACGCTAAGTAATACTGACTGCAAAAACCTGAAGGAATGTGGCTTAAAACAAAGAGCACAACAGCACTTTCTCCCGCAGAGCTCCCCGAGGGCCCAAAAGGTGTCACCCCTCAGACAGGGCACCCAGATTAGTGTCCGCTGGACGCCCGGAAGGTCTCAGTCCTGTCACGCCGAACACACCCGTGTCCTCTTCGTGTTCCCCGGAAAGATGACTTAGGCTGGAGAGTCCCGCGCTCTCCAAGAAGCATTTAGCCAGATCCCGCCGATTCTTACCTTTTGCTCTGAAAACAGCTCTTTAGCCACAGAGTCTAAGACGCTCGGAACTAGAAATTTTAACCCTAAACACAAAGGCTGCAGAAGTGTACCGAAGAAAACGCAAAACAAACGCACATGTGCAGGGCTGTGTTTATCCCCAGCGGGCCTGAGCACGCAGGTGACAAACGCTTCCTTCATCTTCTCTCTGAAGCTCAGCTCCGAGGGCAGAGGGAGGCTCTCGCTCCGCCCCAGTGTCCGTCCCGACAGCCTGGTCCATGCGGATGGTATCGGGAACTGAGGAAAGATGAGTGCGGACAGACAAACTGCTGCGCCACGCTGGGAGGAGGGTCTCGCCTCCCGTCCAGAGAAAGCCGTGAGCTTCCAAAGGCAGCAGGGAAGACGCACCGATGGAACGGAGGCTTGACATTTTAGAATTAAATTGACGCGTAAGACGAAGTTTGCCGTTCGCGTTTTTAAATTAAAGATGTTACTCGCCGAGGTTTCGTTTGGGGAAAGGTACGACAGATACTTATTTTTTGGAGACACGGTCTCGATACGTTGCCCGGGCTGAGCTTGGGTTTGTGATCCTCCTGCCTCAGCCTCCCAGAGTGCTGAGATTACAAGTGTGCACCATCACACCTGGCACAAGAAACAAACTGAGCACACAGTACCGAGAGAATCATACTGTGCAGTTGTGGTCATAGCAATAATAGTAACACCAGTGCTAAGAGTTGCCGGACACGTCGCTAGGTGCTGTTCTAAGTGCTTCCCTCATAACTGCTCTTCTCTTTCTCTCTCTATTATTAAGCCCATTTTCTAAATGAGAAAACTGAGGCATCAGGAGATGAAATAACTTGCCCAGGGTTACACGGCTACCAAATGACGCAGACATGTTTCCAACCCTAGCAGCTGGTTTCTGAACACTAATAAGAAACAAAAAAAGGAAAGTCTTGAAAATATATTCTGATATTAAAATACTTCTAAAAAATTAATTATCTTGCCAGGTGTGGTGATGCAAGCCTGTCATCCGTGCACTCGGGAGGCTGAGGCAGGAGGGTCATCACAAGTTCGAGGCCAACCTGGACTATGCAGTGAGTTCAAGGCCAGCCTGAACTACATAGTGAGACCCTGTCTCAAAAAATTTAAAAAAAAAGTCTTTCTCTAAAGGCAGTTTATTCTACAAGAATCTAGTCACTCAGACCACGTGCACATACTGACCATCTTCTATGTGCCCTCTTGACCAGAGATGAATGGAGATAACACGGGTGTGGTCCGTGCACAGGTGTGTATCATTGTCTCTCACACTGCGAACTGACTCTTCCGGATGACTACTCCAAACCCACAGGATATGTTAGTGGCTTTCTACTGAAAATGGGCCGACAGACTCTAAAGCATTAGATCGTGCGGGTGTCGGAGTTGGTAATCAAATTCTTCACCATGGAACGTCCCCATAAACATGGTTATTGAGAGTACAGTATTCACAGCTTTCATCCCTCAGGCAGCTAATTAGATAGACTCTGGTGAAATAACTACACTAATATTGTTGGAAATACCTAGGAAGTAAAAAAAAAAAAAGAACCACACAACTAATTCCATTTCCTAATTGCAACAAAATTATTAATATATTCAGCACTTAACATATGCCAGGCATTGTGCTATATATATGTTTCACCTATACTGTAGGGTATTTTATTTTCATAACAGCCCTAGGAGGTCAGTACTATTTTATCCCCATTTTACAGAGGAGGAAACTGAGACCTAGGAAGTCAAATGACTTCTAAGCACATAGCTATTAAGAAGCAGAACCAAGATTCTTATCCAGGTCTTTTTGGTTCCAGAGTTCAAACTCTTTTAAATTCCACATTAACTACATTCCTGTTGGCTGCATTATAGAAAACACTCCTGGGATTTAGGGAAGGGATAATTGCTTTGTTAGAAGGCCTACGAATGTCAGGGAGTGGGTAGGCCGGAAGTCTTTAAGTTGGAGTCCACAGTCGGTTTCAGAGGATTCATAAACTACCTAAAATTGGTGAAAACTAGGATGTGTTTTCTGTTCCTTCGGAGAGGAGGCCATAAATTCTATTAGTGGAGACAACTCCCCCACCCTCCCCACACCCACCAAAAATGGTAAGACCTGCTGAATCAGCTGAATGGGGCCTCACTGACATTATAAAACCAGCAATCCAGAAAGGCCAACATCTGTGCATTATAAATCTGGAACATCCAGACGAACTGTTCCCTCCACTAAAGTATTAAAAGTGTTATTTTACCTGTGACTTATGGAAATGTAAAACATACCGAACACTCTCGCCTTGATAAAGCAGCTGAACAAAACCACGATCTCCTCTAAGGATGTTGAAACTGGAGCTTGGCGTGTGCCTTGGAACACGCGGCGTCTGCCAGCCTCAGCGCCCGGCTCCTCCCGCCTCCCCAGACGAAGTCCGTCCTCAGGTTACCCCCCCCCCCGTCTCCAGACAGACCACCGAGACTAACATCGAGTCTAACTGCAGCGTTGGGAGGGGACCTCGGCGTGCCAACGGTCACCTCGCCGGGCAGGGCTTCAGTGGCGTCAGCGTCCACAGGGCAGGGAAAACTCTTGCATTCCATGACCTTGCGCTGGGAGCCACGCAGGAAAGGCAGGTTTATGCCCAAGGAAGTGGCCTTGGTGAGCAACGCTAGGTGTGTACCTCGCTGACCGCGTTTCTCACTTGGAAAGATCCACACTGATTTTACTGGGTCTCATCTACCGCCTCGCAGAAGGGATGGCAAGTGGCCAAGGTGCTGTGGCCAGCAACGTCCAAGACCAGACCTGGGAAGATGGCTCCCCCTGGTGGGAGTCTTAACAGAGGGGTCCGGGTACCAGCCTCAGAGACGGGCCGCAAGCGAAAGACCTGCTGGAATCCAGCGGCCCCTCCAGCTCCTCTTCCTTCAATGCCACCCAAGGTACAAGACCTCGCACTGGTCCAAAATATGAGCCATCTGCTGGGCAGGACGGTTCACGCCTGTAATCCCAGCACTCGGGAGGCTGAGGCAGGACGATCGGGCTACACAGCGAGACCCAGTCTCAAAAAAATTTTTAAAGTCCATTCCAAGATGATGAATAAGAAGAGAAACTAAACATTAAAAAGAAATTAAATAAAACTTTATTCATCACTAGAGTTCTGTAGGTCATTTCCATGATCAATGGCACATCCATTGAAACGAGGGTGCTTTTCTTGATTTGTGCGGGATTCAGCTCTGCAACCCGGGAAACCTGCATTCTACAAACCTTCCCCTGCTTCCCGGCACGGACACGGCTCCCTCCTCGACAAACGTCTCGCTAGTGGGTCCGCAACATCCCATACTTCTTGCACATAACAGGCAGCTGACAGGACTCGATGAGCTATTTAAAAATGTCAGCCTCGTACACTGTGGCAAAATAAGACACCCTAAATGCCACATCAGAGTTTGGGGTTTTTTTTCCCCTGAGATAAAAGAGAATCATTGAAAATTCTGCTTGCTTGCTTCTCTGTTTCTGTTTGTTTCATTTTTGAGGCACTGGGGATTGACCCCAAGGGTACTCTGCCGCTCAGCACCATCCTCACCCCTTTTTGTTGCTCAAGCTGGCCTTGAACTTGAGATCCTCCTGCCTCAGCCTCCCAAGTTGCCGGTTTGTCTTTAAAGATAATGATGTCTGCTGTAATCAAATCCTGGGAGGGCGAGAAGTCAGAAGGCAGCTGAACAAGCCATGTGGGAGCAAAAGAAGGCCCAAGAGATTTGATCACTTGAGGACAGGCATGTCAATGAGGACAGCAAGAGACACCTTTTGGTTCCAGACCTCTGTGCTGGAGAACACAAGGTACCACTCACACATGAAGAACTCAGCTGGTCCATATTTTACTTCGGACTCTGGCTCCTGCCCTGTCATTGGTCACAGCTTGTGCTGGGGGCCCGATTCCACTTTATTTTTTGCTGGCTTCAAGTTAGCAGCTACCCTTCTGCCACCGCTACTCCTTGGTGCCTGATCAGTGAATGCCCAGCAGCTACAGGGCTGCGTGACTGTGGTGCGCACGCTCTCTGAATTTCGCAGCAGGAAAGACGTTTGAGATCATTCATCTGGCCCTCACGTTGTGGGTGAGACCCGCGAAGCACAGAGAGCTTAGCTGGTTGTCCCGGGGGGTCAGAGGGCCACACTGCGGCCAGTCACAGTGTATCTCACGCAGAATCAGGGGCAGGTTTGAAAATGAGAATTTTTAAAGAAAAAACTTAAAATGTACTCCTCGGGCAGACTCTTTTCAACTTTCGTACTTCGATTTTTTTGGGTTATGAACACTGTCATATTATTCACCTGAGAAAAATGTTATATAAAAAATAATTTAAGGCAGGTGTGTTGGCACACACTTGTAATCCCAGCCACGCAGGAGGCTGAGGCAGGAAGATCAGGGGCCAACCCCGGCGACTTGGCAAGACCCTGTCTCAAAACTCAGAAAACAAACAGGTGGGGATGGAGGTGTCGTTCAGTGGTAGATGCAGCTCCTGGGTCACAACAATGAACACACGCATGTAATCTGGACCAGCTACCCGGCCTTGCCCAGGCAAGAAAGATTTCTTAACACAAAGACATCCGTTATCGTGAGTTCTGATGCTACATCCTTTCCTCAAGAACAGTAAGATTAATGTATTCCCGCTATTTGTCAGACACTGTGGGAGGGGCAGAGAGCACAGGAACCCAAACTGAGGACCAGTTCAGCTGCAATGGTCAAGTTGTGCGGAAGTGACGTGACTGGCCCAGAGCACACAGGAAGCGAACCTGGCACCCGAAGAACCCAGCTCTAGTGGAACCAGCACCGTCGTCCTGCCCGGACGCAGGGTGCCAGAGGGAGGGGACACGGAGTGGCAGGCCCCGGCCGGCTTGGCGACCCAGTGGGGACATCTTTCTCCGGCACTGATTGCTGTCCAGGAGAAGGGCAGAGACGCTGGGCAGCTGGATTTATACACAGTTGGGATCTTTCTGTGCTGTGAGATGAAAAGACAAGAGAGTAAGAGAAGACGGAGGGACCCCAAAGGACATAGATGTCCTGGGGCTGGGGCTAACCAGGGGGGAACCAACAGAGACCCGACCACAGCGCCTGAACTTACTATGTACTTTAACAATCACTGGCGGGGCTGGGGATCGAGCTCAGTGGCAGAGCGCCTGTCTAGCAGGCGCAAGGCCCCGAGTTCGATCCCCAGCACCCCCCAAACCAATGGAAACGTTCAGAAGCTGGAGTTATCATTATTTCTCAGGAAGTAAGGATCCTCTCTCAGGAGTAGAATTGTCCTTGGTCCCACACATCCCAGCCTTCTTCTACTCCTGCGTCCCCCACCACCCACCTACACCGAGAGGCACTGGTACTTCTTTGTCCCTATGTGCATCCACCCATCACCCTGAGCCACTCCCTCAGGGCCCTTCTAACCCATCTCTTCTCCATCCCTGCAGACAATGAATTCACGGATGCCCTCGAGACCCCACACGGACCAGGGCACCCGGGTCCCAGGTGGCCCACCTGCCACCATCTTGCTGTGTCCCACCCGCTGTCCAAGGTGTTGATCAGAGATGATGCACTGACCGTGCAGAACGAAAGTTCTGGAGACAGATGTGGGCTCCATCTTCCAGCTGAGATTTCTGCTGCAGCCTCATCTTTAAAACAGAGAGAGTAACCAAAGCCTCTTTACGCGGGCCTTAGGAGGCCGGGCGGCACCTGGGAAGAAGCTGCAAGTGATGTCAGCCGCGGCTCCCCCGCTCCTACTCTCGCAGGTGACTGTCCTCGGTGGTGCTCCGGTGCCTCCCTCCTCTCCCAGCAAACCTGCGCTGCTGCTTCGGGGTCAGGGCTCCCAGGACGCTGCCCCGCTGCAACTGTGCGCCCCGGAACACCACACTGGCCCTCAGGAGAAGCAGCAGCAAACACTTGCTAAATCAGACAGCCAGGATGACCTGGGCCGGAAGCAGCAGACGGCAGAGTGAACTTCATGGGGAGGAGGCCACGACGCAGGCCACGGGCGCAGGCCACGGGGGCGCAGGCCACGGGCACAGCACCTTGATAACTCTGCTGCATTGATTCCCATTGGAGGGGCGGGGGCGGGGGCTTCATTTTCTTTTTCGCTGCTCTCACAAAAGCAAGAGGAAAAGGGTAAAAAAGAGACATAAAGAGAAGAATGCTCTTTTTTATTAAAAAGAAATCTTATCCAAACAAAGAATTTCTTTTTTTTTTTTTTTTTTTTTTGCCAAAGATTGGCTTCAAAGATTGACCGAAAGATGACTGGCAAAAATATACTTCAAAAGACATGACCAAGTACACACTGCAGTCGCAAGAATCTGATATATAAATACAATCAATTTGTTTCCTCATTAAAAGCTTTCACAAAGAAAATGATTTAATACAAAGGCTGAAGCTACTGACACAGATTAATTGAAAAATAACAGCAGAATCCTAATTAAAGATGTAATGTTATTTCCCTCATTCACACGGCACCGGAATCTGAATAAATGAAAACAAAATCTAGAAAGCAGGCTTCTGTTGGGAACCATTGAAGAATTACAATGAATTACTGCAATTTGCATACAAACTTCTATTCTTATGTGTACACATTCAGTTAGGACCTCAGATGCGCACAGGAACTCAAAAATCACTTTTAAATTATTTCATAGTTTTTCTAAATTCATCTCAACCTACTATGGCTATTGCCCTCAACCTCACTTTTCTCCTTAATTGTACGAGATTTTACACTAAACTATCATTCTTTACCTTTGACTTCTCTTTTTTTAATTGTTATTTTTGTTAGTACACGGTTGCAGTACACAATGATTACATTCCTCCTGGGGCGTTGGTATGTGGCACAGTACATCTTAATTCTTTCTTTCATCCCCCTCCCCTCCCCTCTCTCCCACCTCCCTCTATCTCTTAGTCCTCTTCCCTTTTGCAAAAGATCTAGCTCCCTGTTTCCTATAATCTTTTTTTTGCTCTTTAATTTATGTATATTTTGTGTTCCTCCTATAAGAGAAACCATGTGATATTTAGGGTTGAGTGTCAGATTTCCTTCACTTATTATCAAGATTTCCTTGTATAGAACCTACGGTGGTCATAGTTAAACTCTTAACATATAATATCAGTTGTCCAAATCATAAAGAACAGAATGGACTTCAATCTAAAGGCTGATGGCTATGCAACAGGCCTGTGGCCAGTGCTTCCACCACAATGAACCAGTCAATCCCAGGACTTCCGGTTCCACCTGCTTTGAGGGATTCTCCACGTCAGAAATGTCTCGAGATGTTTCTAGGCCACTAGGAAGCACAAAAGGCAATGTGTGAAATAGCTTCCCCTCCTCGCTACAGAAGCAGGTTAGGCTGAAATGCTGCCAGATACTAGCAAGTCCTAATCCCTGCTAGTGCAGCTTCTCTTGTCTATTGTCCCTAATTATACTAGACATCCCTCCTCCTCCTCCCCCCGTCCTCCTTCTCCTGCTCCTCCTCCTCTCCCTCCTAACCACCAGTCTCTACTCACATTTCCCAGTTAAAAAAAAAAAAAAAAAACTCCTCCTTCTCGTTCACTGTTAAAACTCAATCGAAAAACCAAAGTAGCTTCTCCCTCCTCCCCAAACCCTGGAGTCTCCCCACAAGGAAATTTCCATATTTTTCTGGTCTTGAGCCTCTCTTGGGCCCATGGAAACATGAATTCCCCGGTCCATCCCAGACCTGGTAAATTAGCATCTCCTGAAGTCAGGGGCCTAGAAATCTGTGCCACTTAAAAAGATCCCTCGAAAAAATTTTTGCTAGCTATCCATCAGACAAAGGTCTAACATCTAGAATATACAAAGAACTCAAAAAAATTAAACCTCCTAAATTTAAAGACCCAATCCAAAAATGGGCAACTGAAATGAATAAACATTTCTCAGAAGAAGAAATAAAAATGGCAAATAAATATATGAAGAAATGCTCAACATCACTAGTCATTCGAG
>PVJO010005969.1:0-93437 GCA_004026905.1 Hystrix cristata
AATGGATGGATGGATGGATGCATGGATGGGTACATAGATGAATGGAGGGATGGATGGATGAATGGATGGATGGATGCATGCGTCCATGGATGGGTGCATGGATGGATATATAGATGGATGGATGAATGGATGGATGGATGGATGAA
The DNA here is from genome assembly GCA_004026905.1 of Hystrix cristata. Taxonomy (NCBI): domain Eukaryota; kingdom Metazoa; phylum Chordata; class Mammalia; order Rodentia; family Hystricidae; genus Hystrix; species Hystrix cristata. Next base: position 147 of record PVJO010005969.1, read on the forward strand.
TGGATGGGTACATAGATGAATGGAGGGATGGATGGATGCATGGATGAATGGATGGATGAATAGTTGCATGGATGGATGGATGGATGGATGAATGGATGGATGGATGAATAGTTGCATGGATGGATGGATGGGTGGATGAATGGATGGATGGATGCATGCGTCCATGGATGGATGCATGGATGGATACATAGATGGATGGATGAATGGATGGATGGATGACTATCTCTGGACGCAGAACCAAGGTTCCTGGTATACCAGTGAAACAAGGATAGAAGCTGATAGAAACTTAGCTGGCTCCTTTATTACATTGGTAAATCCTTTATGTCATACAGGGTGACACCAGTGGTCTCCTTTTCTCCCCAGTTTCCTTGATTATCATGCTAAGCCCAACTGCAAACCTGAACTGCTGTCACCTCTTGAATCCCCATACACGCCACACTGCACTTATTTCAATACACACAACTATCTTGGCACCTACTGAATACCCTTGTGCGGGTTTCTCAGAAGAAGACATGCTCTCTGTGTCAGTCTCAGAAGAGAACAGGGGTGGGGAAGGAAGAAAAGTTTTTCTCTTACTTTCAGTCAAAGAAGACACTGAGATCAGTGTGTGGTGGAGAGATTCCTGATCTCATAATTCATAACATGATTACAAAAAAAGGACTTTAAATAACATATTTGCTTAAAATATGTGTTTTAGGCCTCCTAAATAGAGCAGAATTTATTTACAGACTTAATTTGATTCACAATAAAGAGAAGAAAAACACCGGAGTTTCTTGGGGTTCTTAAACTAGGAACAATGCCGGGCATAGGGGCACACACCTACAACTCCTGGAAGGCTGAGGCAGGAGGATCCAAGTTTGAGTTAGGCTGGGGTATATAGCAAGATACTGTCTCAAAGAGAGAGAGAGGAAGAGACAGAAACAGAGAGAGAGAGAAAGAGAGACAGAGAGAGAGAGAGGAGAAAATGATATATAGCCCAGAGAGAGAGAATCTCCACCTGAGGTTGAAATAAACCTCCCCTGGCTTTGCAGCCTTCTGACTTCCATACATGTGTTTCCAGTTTTTTCCACGCCACTCAAGATCAGTCCCCCTATACCAGAGAAACTTGAATTCAGAAGGAAATTTCCACAGAGTTTATCAGAGGGAGCAGAGCCCTTCTCTATCCAAAAGGGGCAAAATAAAGAATCAGGGACATGAAATTCCCCAGAGATTGAAACAGACTACTTCTTAATTGGGAAGGACCCGAATAGACAATTCTCAAAAGAGGACAAGAGATTAACAAATGTGGGCATGAGTATCTAACCCCTATAGTAATTTAAAAATGCAAATAAAGCAAGATTTCATATATCTGCATGTGCGTGCACAAAATATATGTGTGTGTGATAAATTCTAATTCTCTGCGTGAGTCACTATGTCCTACAATAGTCTCTTGTGGGAATGAATTGATACGATCCTTCTGAAACCCCTGGACAGTAGGTCTCACGGGTCTGTAAAATGTCCAGACTTTTCTCCAAGAAAAGAGGATTAATTTATTCCTAATTCTAATCATCTCCTCTAAGAGAATCACTTGAAATACAAAAACAAGCAAAAAAAACAAAACTACAAAGAGAAAACTAATCACAAAGATGTTGATTCCTGTGTCATATGTAATAATGAAAGACTGGAAATAGCCTAAAAATCTAGCATCCAGATGATGGTTGTTGTTAGACATTTGCAGAATATCCTGCAGTAGGCCCAGGTGTGTGTTCTGCAGGGTTCTTCCTTGGGGAGTGTGCTAGCTGCGATGTTTTCCAGGGTGCAGGCCGCGACGCTTCAGGGAATACCTTGATCGAGTCCCTGGAGCCTAAAGCCTAGCTCACAGCTTCTCAGGGTCAGAAACAAACTTTTCTAGTGCACTAGATAAGGGTGTTTGGGGGGGTACAGATTTATTTGGCTGATGTAGCCATTTAAAGGTCAATTTATTAGTTCATAATAAATGGCATCCCTTCCAAACAGCATAATATGTGTAGCCACTGCCCAAGCCTGTCTTCTGGCTGCTACTGGGGTAGATTGGAAGAAAATCGGAAAGTTACTTGGTGAGAAGCATGTTTGAGTAAAAGGAAACCAATTTTGAGGGGGTATTTTTTAACACTGTGGCGAAACCTAATGGACATCTTGGATGTATAGGTAAGACAGAAATGTTTGTGTCTTGCTACTGGAAAAACAATTTGGTGACTAAGTGTTCACCTTTCTGCCCCTGCTTTTCCATGCTTACCGCCTCTCCTTTGTTTGTTTTTATTTCTTTACTTTTTAAATCGTGTCTCACCAAGTTGCTCAGGCTGACCTTGAACTTGCAACATTTCTAATTCAACCTCTGTAGTAACTGGAATTATAGGCATGCCCACTGCACCTAGCTTGCTTCTTTTTTCTTATTAATTCAGTTCCATTCTTAGTGCAGACAACAGAGCAACGCAGGGGTGCCGCCAGCAAGACCCTTCCCCGGACACACGGATCTGGAATTACGTTAGTCACCCGTCTATTGCCTCTCGGTTCCCAATTCAACCTTCACTGCCTGCTCTAGAGATATACTGTAGGAGGAAAGGATATTTTTTCCTTATCCTGGTGTGTTTGGCTCGGAAGGTCCCTATAGCATACAGCATTCAATTCCTACGACATAAACTTTTCCAGTTTCCAACTCCTACAATGCAAACAACTTCTTCAGCATCAGGTTCCTGCAGGACAAATGGCTTCTCTGGCTGAGTTCCTGGAGTGCATAGCAACCAGCATCATCCAAAGCCATCGGATTCCCTAGGAAAGCCCCCTCATTGGCCCCCAGGCTGGCGTTTGTGGAAGAGTGACTGGCAGACACCTCCTAAGGTTCCTAGAAGGTGGATTTCCAGCTAATTCTGCCCGTGCAGCACTACAGTGGTTTCTCTGCTGTCTGGGTCACTTTTCTCATCACTGGGACAAAATACCCAACACCTGCAATTTAAAAGAAGAGAGGTTTACGCCCACGACATAAAGGAAGAGGAATTTATTTTGGCTGTTTTAGCCCAGGGTTGGGCAGTTTCAAAGAAGCCTCATGGTAGAGGGGCATGGAGGAGAGACGCTCAAGGCGTGGGGACAGGAAGCAAAGAGTCGAGGGAGGAGCCGAGGAGAAAATAGGGGCTTCCAGGTCACACACACACATGGCCACCTCTTCCAAAGAAGCCCCACCTCCTCATACCAAATCAGCTGTAACGCCCCTGTAATCCATCACCTTCCCCAGGTCCCACTTCAGATTGCATGAGGCTTTAGGGGAACATCTAGATATAAATCACAACATCTGCCTTCCAGTGGACCACAGTCATACCCTCTCCAACAAGTTTTGGATCTCAGCCATAGACTGGGGTTGTGGTTCTGCCTTTGATGTTGTATCTCAGCACTAGAGGTAGTAGCTGCTGCTAGTCTCATATTCTTTAGAGTTCTCTTTACTTCTTTTGTTTGGTTGGTTGGTTTTGGTCTTGTTTTGAGACAGGATCTTTCTGTGTAGTTCAGACTGGTCTTGAACTCTGTGTAGCCCCGGCTGGCCTTGAATTCATGGTGATCCTCCTGCCTCAGCCTCCTGAATGCTGGAATTATGGGCATGCACCACCACGCCCAGCTATTTCCTTCTTACTGGCAAATCCCTCTTCAGGCCCATCTGTGTTACAGTTAATAAATATTATTGGGGGGGTTTCCACTACAGAGAAATGAACCATGGCCTTTGCACTGAGCTACATTCCCAGTCTTTTTATTTTGAGATAGGATCTTGCTAAATCTCTAAATTGCCCAATCAGGGCTTGAAGTTGTGATCCTCCTGCCTCAGCTTCCCAGAGTGCTGGGGGGACAGGAATGTGCCATCATGCCTAGCCCATTGTTTCTGAAATGTTGCTGTGTTTAGCATTTCTTTCTGCCTCAGGAACCCAAATGAAAGTCCTATGTGCACCACTGTGCCCAGCTATAGTTAATAATTCTTTATGTTAAACTTTCCCTATTCAAATTACTCTGCGATTTTTCTCTCCTGACTGGATCCTGACTGACAGAAGGATAAGCTGCATGATTTAGACTCTCTCGGGCTGACTAAATTATACAACGGTAAACTTGGTAGTACTGGTGGTCACCTTTTCTGCTGTGTGGGCTAAAAATACAGAAGACCCTGGTCTGTGGAGCAAAAGGAAAGAGTGAAATAGCTGCACAAGGAGAAAAAATAAGTAATGAAGACAGAGGCCTCAACCTCGAGGAAGCAGGGAATCTCCCCAGGGAGGTAGCATTTGTCTATTGCGGGGACACCAAGCCTTCTCTGACCCTGTCTCCCGGGGTAACTCTAAGGCAAATTCGGCTGCCAAACAGGCTACTCTTCAAAATAGTCTTGGCCCATCCATAGCTCTTCCCATGGTCCCATTCCAGGATCTTGACTTAGAGCCAGAATATTCTGCAAAAGAGCTTCAAATGATTTGTGATGAGGGAGGAGTCCTAAAGCGCCAATAGTGGTATGCGGGACCCGGACTGTTCTTGCCACAGTGAGTGCAGTGGAAAGTCATTCAGTCCCTACATGACACCTTCCACCTCGGGTGGGATGCTACAGCCATTGAGGCACCTAGGCCCTTTAAAGGACCCGGAGTTCATAACACTGCAACCCAGGTCTGTAAGGCGAGTCCTGTCTGTGCCCACCATAATCCACAGACTCATCCTCCCCCATTGCCTGAACCAGTATGGTGGCGAGAGTCCTGCCTGGGGGGAAACTGGCGGTGAGGCTTCACCTGCATGCCTATGTGTAAGGGATACACACGTCTCTTAGTGTGAAGTGGTACTTTACTGGGTAGACAGAGGCTTTCCCCACCAGGTCAGAACAGGCCTTGGAGGTGGTAGAAGTCCCTCTTGAAGAAATGATACCTAGGTTTAGTTTGCCCAGGTCTATCCAGAGTGATAATGTGCTCTCCTTCACATCCCAAGTCACACAGGAGTTGCTAAAGCTCTGAGAATTAAGTGTCATCTCCACGCTGCCTGGAGGTCCCAGTCTGTAGGGAAGGTCAAGTGAGCCAAACTGTCAAAGGCACCTCTGCCAAGCTGTGTCAAGGAACCCACCATGAGTGGCTTGATCTTCTCCCACTTGGGAGGTCCCCAAACCCAAATTTAATCTCAGCCCCTTTGAGATGCTTTACAGGAGGCCCTTTCTGACATCTGACCTACTTACTTACTGACGCTGAAACTTGCCACCTCCTCCAATGTCTCACCCGCCTGGGAATTTTCCAATAGGCCATCCAGGAAGAAGGAAACAAAGTTCTTTCACTCCCAGGAACTAACAATAAATGTCAGCTCAAGGTCCACCCACCCTGGTGACCAGGTCCTAATCGAGACCCGGAAGGAATGTGAGCCCCAGGACCAGCACACCCCCAAATGGAAAGGCCATCCCACAACCCTACTAACCACACCTTATCCCATGAAGGTACAAGGAAGAGATAGTCGGGTTCACCTCTCCAGGGTGAAACCCAAACCACCTGAGACACCAGAAAACAAAAAAGAGAAACCACAAACCTTGTACACCTATAAACCAGTGTACAACCAACCTGTTAAGCCAAGTAAGTAAAACGGTTTTTTTCCTTCTTTTCTTCCTTTTTTGTTTATTTTTTATTTTCCAGTCAGGGTCTCACTATGTAGTCCAGGCTGGCTTTGAGCTCACTATATAGCTCAGGCAGGCCTCAAACTCATGGGAATCCTCCTGCCTCAGCCTCCCAAGTGTTGGGGTCACAGGCATGCACCACTACACTGGGCACATTTCCTTCTAAGTAAACTGTGTAGCTAGTTTTACTACTCTCTTTCTTCCTACAACTCACTCGTAAGGTCCTTGCTCCAAATTATAACACAACCTCTTTTGGTTTGTTCCTGTTTCTGCTGAGATCCTCTTAGATGGTTCAAAAACTGCCTCTAGAAGAGATAATCAGCAGTGATTACACAACACCTTAAAGCTAATCACATCTTTCTCCTAAGAACCTGACAGCCAGCCTATCAGTGATGGAGAACCTTTTAGAGCTTTCAGTGATAACGAAGAGCCTGCTACTGCACATGTGCCAGAAGTTCACCACCACTAGCCTTGATGAACTTGCCCAGAGTATTGCCATCCTCCCAGATCAAGCAGATGCACTAACAGTGGTGGTCATACAACATCACAGGGGACTAGATCTCCTAACCACTGAAAAAAAGGAATTACGTTTATTATGTTTGTCTCTAAAAGAAAAATGTAGGGGTTGGGGATTTAGCTCGGTGGTCAGAGTGCTTGCCTAGCAAGCACAAGTCCCTGAGTTCAATCCCTGGCACCAAAAAAAAAAAAAAAAAAAAAAAAAAAAAAATGTAGTTCCTATGAAATAGTGAGAGATGCAGCACAAAAGCTGGCTAACCAAGCTGCTAAGATCTGCCCGGGACTATGAATCACAAGTATCTTGACCAAATATACTGGTTCTTATTAATGCTTCTTGTAACCTTACTGTTTAGATCTTACATACTTAACCTCTTAGCTGAATTTGTTTCTTCTTGTTTGACACCCATTAAACTATTGATGATGGCCCAAGAACAAAACCTTAGAGATCATCAAGAAACCCTTGAAAGAAGAACATGGCCTCCTCGGCCCCCTAGATCAGGCAGGATGAGAACTCCTTCATCTCCACACAGGTAGAGCCAGCACCTCTATTCACAAAAAGTAGCCATAGAAAACAAATCTTCCTCTTTCTGCACTCCTTGAAGATTCTCTGGGGCCAGGTCTTTTAGGGGAGAATAGTACAGGTAGCACAACGGGGGCTGTGGGGCCACTCGCTTCCATCCACGTGAACTTGGGCAACACCCCAGGTCCAATCCTGCTTCCATTCTCCTAAGAGAAGCAGCAGTAAAAATAACAAAGACCCAAGAAATAAATATCTAGAGCTTCAGGCCAGAGCGCATGCGTATTAGATCCTACAGCTTGACCTACAGTAACTTTTTCCCCACTTGAACTTCATTTACCATTCATACTTAGGGCCCACATGCCAGGCACGTAATTAACATAGAGTGAATTCTGGGAGAGTCCTGCATACTGGGTGTCCCCGAGGTGACTCAGCACCCTGTCTATCATTTCTGTCACTCATATCCAGAGAGTTCTAATGAGAAGTACCCAGGGCAGTACTCTTATCCTGCCCGATTTATCTTTCTTCCACCTATTCCCCCTATCCCCACACCCCTTTTCCCACTCACACCATCTTTTTGATTCTGTTGGCATAGACCTGTATGCTTTGAGCACACCTTCCCATTAACTTCAAAAAATGTAGCTACTTTTTCTTTTACCATCAGGTGTATAATTCTTTGCTTGCTATACACAAGAATCTTTCAGGTCCACCGCACAGGGTATCAGAGGGCCCGTCTGCCTCAAATCACCATGTCACCACATATAAGTCTTTTACAGCAAGGAACAGTATATAATGTGGTGGGAGGATACAATGAGACAGTAGACACATTCAGGTTTCGTTCATCACTTCCCAGGCAGGGACCTCTCCCTCCCCTAAGAAAATGAAATTGGATTTGACATCTTGTTGCCAGCATTTGTATGTTCTGTCCACTCACCTGAGCCGAGAAGTGGGAGTAGTGGTTTATGCCCTAGGCTGCGGAACTTTGGAGAAGTCACTTGTCTCTAAAGCAAAAAAATCTAACTCTTAGAGTTCCATTTTGCAGTGCTACTACAGAATCAGATAGATTCCCTCAAAAGACCCGTTTTTCTTGAAAATAGGAGATTCTAGTTTACCTGAAGAAATCTCTTCTTTAACCCTTCCAAAGAAGTAACTTATGTTACTTGAGGTTAACCAACTAGGTTTTTTTCCCATCAAGTTTCCTTGTCCCCAGCTTATAAAACCCACTATTCTGCTATCGCCCAGTGGAAGGTCCCATTTCATTTTATAGAATTGATGCTGCCTCAATTCATGAATCACAAATGAGAGATAATTAGCTCTACAACTAAATGTGCTGCAGTTTTGACTTTTGACAGTACCAGTCGTGTGGGATAGTTATTTTCCATCTGCCCCTTCAGATCCACCACTCACTGCTTTCCACCCTACTTTATGCACTGGGAGGTTGACCAGAAAATCATACTCACCTCTCTCCCTCCCAGTTCAGTTCTGCTAATGGGTGGCACTAGAAAAGGATGTAAGATTAGAAAGATGTCAGGATATTTACTGCTCCAGCTTCCTCCTTGCCAGACTACAGGCTGACACTGGTGCATTCTGCGACCTAAACTCTCTTGGGCGCCTCTCTCCCACAGTCACAGCTTTTGCTATTACTTCTTCAGCCTTGCGGTGGTGATGCCCTTCCAGAAACTGGTTCCCCAAGTGCTCTGCCATTTCTCGTTTGTCACTTTAGCCTTGCTGTAACTGGCACTACAAAATGGAACTTTAAAAGTTAGATTTTTTTCCTTTTCGAGACAAGCAACTTCTCCAAACCTCCTCCTGCTGAGCACGTGACCAACAACCCTTCCTCTCTTCAGCCCAAAAGAAGTGACAAAATATGGGTATGTCACCAACCCCAGGAGGGCTGAGCCTGGTTTCCTCTCCACTAGGAAGAGAAGGACAAGTTGAAGATGGCTGAAAGTGTGGATGTCCACATTGTCTCTGTGCGCTGCCTCCCCTCAGTTTCTCATATAGACCCTCGCCCATCTGTACAAGCTGAGATGGTGATTTGAGACAAACAGGCCCTTCAGTCTCCTCAGCAGCTTTGAATAAAGCCTGTTTCCTTTTTACCAAAATATGTGGCCTCCTTTGATTTGGTCAGCAGCGAGCAAACAAATCTGAGTGTATGCACCTGAGTGGCTTAAACTCCTCACTGACCACACTGAGTGAACCTGTTTCCTGCTGAGACCCTGAGAAGATGCAGCATTCATGAGGAGGGGGAAAGAAGGGAGGGGGCTGGGGATTTAGCTCAGTGGTCAGAGTGTCTGCCTTGTAAGCACAAGGGCCTGAGTTCGATCCCCAGCACAAAAAAAGGAGACGGGGGGGGGATCAGAATTTGTTACAGAAAAACACAAGGAGAAAGGTGTGCTTTCTGACAGGCAAAATGAACTTATACAGAAAGACAAATGCCTTTAAAAGTAGGCTATTTAAATTATTGCTTCGATTATTCTGTAGTTAGAGCCACTGTTAATTTTCCCTATTGGCCAGTGAGTGGGACACTGTGATGACTACATCATTTAGAGATAAAGAATTTAGAAATCCCTGTTTCTCTGCACATTCCCAATCAAAGTGTAATATAAATCTGTAACCACTATGAGGACATGACTAATTTACAGAACCATAGGATGGGTTGTTAATTATAATGGCAGCAAAGTTTAGCAAGAGTTTATATTACACGGAAAAAGTAGGACATGGAATGGATGGTCTCAGCTATATTAAATCTGAGTAAATATGCACTGAAAATATTGCAAGAAATTCAACAATATGTACAGAGGTTGTAAGATAGGATAGAAGAAATACGAAACAGGCAGAAAGGAGAGATGGAAATTGGGATTTTAAAATTGTACTTTAAAAAAAAAACTGCAGCTTCAGAACACGAAAGTTACTCAAGTCATTTTCCCTTCCAGGAAACTCAAATTCCTAACGGCCTTAAAGACATAGTAAACCCGGGCTTACTGTTGGCTCTAAACCTGCCCTTTTCACCTATAAATTACACTTCCTCCATCCCCATAAAGCAGCACTCTTCGTGAGCAACATACCTCAGCTTCAAACATATGCAAACAGTTCGCATACTGACACAGCCTGCCAGATGGGGAAGCTGCCTCCTCGATCACCCATCTTGAAAACACCCCTGTGGCCCCATGTAGTCAGCTCTAGTTCATTGCACTTCTCTCTCCAGGGCCCACACTTCAGTACCTTTGAGTTTCTGCCTAATAAAATCCTTCCTGTGCCTCTTACTGACTAGTTCTGAAAATTCTTTTTTTGCAGCAGGAGCCAATGAGCCGCCAAACATTCTGTGTTTAGGGTGGGTTAAATTCCTCAACTCAGCTTCAGGAAAACACTGAGAACCAGTTGTAGGGAAATGTGAAGGCACAAGATGGCAGTACTTTGGTTCAGGCTGTGGGGTGAAGGGGATCTGGGAGGTGGGGGATTCTGTGTCACCAGAGCTCCAGCACAGGCGCATCTCCTGATACCTCAATGTAAATAACTTCTGTGGCCAAGGTCAGTGCTGGCCGGTGTAAACAACTTATATAACCAAGGTCGTCACTGGCATGTGGCCACATTTGTGTATTTTGTTATAAGTGTAGACTACGTAGCTGAGATTGCTGTGAGAAAGGGAGACTAGTAGCTGCCAGGACTGCTGCCGGTGCACAGAGGCCGGGGGCCGCAGAGCAGCTAAACACATAGGCTACAGCTGAGCCACTGAATAAAGATGTCTAATCCAACCACAATAGTTTCCTTGGGCTGCCCGAATCTCAAGTGAACCTCTCCAGTCTGAACTGGTAACAGGATACCAGTCCAGTTATTATAGACAGCTAGGTGAGAGAGTAATTAATATGCAGTTAGAGAGGAATTGGGCCCTCAAGGAAGTCAGCACAAAACATAAAGACATCAGAATTGTTGCTGGAGGTGAAGCTGAAGGGAGCCAGGCCTCAAGAGCAAGGCTTCAAGCCTTGATAGAGATAAACAGCAACTTGAGGTTATACTGTAATAAGCTGCACCTGGTCCAGTGGACCCAGGTAGGCATCAGGCATGCAGATGGATGACCAGAACGTCTGGACTCCCTTTCCAAGACTTTCTTTGATCTTTCCATATATTTTTGCTACGTGACTCCTTTCCCTATTAGATCAATATTAGCTAAGTGAGTATATAGTACTTCTATAGGTTGAATGTAGTTTGAGCCACATTGTACCCACGTTTTACCCCCATTGTGATTTTGCTGTATAAACTACCCCTGCCAAAGGGCCTCCATGGCCACCCACTCGGGACCCCTCCCGGAAATCCAGAAGCTATTCTTTTTCTACTTATTTCCAATAAAACCCTCCTAACTTCCTCCTTTGTTTTGTGACTTCATACCTCCATGTTGTTCGCCCAGGACCTCCTCACATTTGACGTCTAACAGGTTGAGAGTCGCATTTTTCCTACATGGTGGTGGGACTAAGGGCAAACATTTTTTTCCTTTAACATTTTCCTCATTTTCTAAGTTTTCTGTAATGAGCATGAAATATTTCTGTAGACAGACTTCTGTTTTTTAAGAGAATACCCATCATGTTTTGCTTACGTTGTCAGCAACAAACCAGACTGACCTTGGCAAGTCCCAGCTGAAGAATCTGCTTCCAGATCTGCCACAGCAGGAACCTCAGCACACACTCAGGGCTGACTCTTTGGAACAGCAGGGAAGGACCTTCTGATGAGAACTGCTTGCAGGAAATCAGCTGAGATCAACTGAACTGTGGAGCCAGGAGCGCACTTACTCTGCAGTCAAGGTTAGCTTGAGCCCCGTGGTGGGCTTCCAGGAGACAAGCTGAGCCAGAATTAGCTCAGTCCTTGAGAACAAACATGGTGCTCTGACCCCTGTGGTATGTAGAGGGTGAGACTGGTGTGCTCAGAGAGTGAAAAACACAGAACTGCATTGAGACATGCAATCTGATGCCCGTCTTCCTCTCCTTGAGAGTCCCACCCTGCCTTTGGCCTTTTAGTTAACAAGCCCTTTGCTCTGCCTGAAACACCATCTCCCCATACCATCTCTGTCTGCTAGATTCCTAGCTGACTCCCCTTTGGAGTAGTTATGGTAGAAAAGCAAGACGTCTACATCCTGGTGGACCGAGTAGCGAAGTGGGTCCTCTCATCTGCTCCAGAAGGCAGGGACAGGCTCCCCGCAGAGAGAAGCCTCACACGCAAGAGCCTTCTCTCTGCGAAGGGCAGGCAAAGTGCCAAAGGAGGGTATTGGTATCTGTATGTTTTATTTTGTTGTGCTGTCTATATTGTGATTTGTCTTACTGTGTTGTGGTTTGCCATTTCCTTCTCCCTTCGTTACCTGCCTCCTGGTTTAGTCACCTCCACCCACCAGAGGGCCAAGTCTGTGGAGAGAGCCTTCCCCTGGGTCCCTCCCAGGTCCCAATCCAAAGCCTGGCCACCTGAGGTCTCACTGCAGCCTCACTGCAGCCACAGAGCTCCACCCCTGCAGGGCTCAGGTCCAGGCCTGGACAAGGGTGGGGCAGCCCGTTGGAAGGGGAAAGGATTGCAAAACCCCACCACCGCTCAGCTTCTAGATGCATACGCCTTGAATATCTCAGCTTTCTGATGGGTCGAGCTGCCCTAACGGTCCCTGCACTACCACTGTGACTAGTGTTGGGGATCAAGAAAAATAAGTCAAACATTCACAGAGCCTTAGGTTCCGTGGCCCTGTGGCTGGCCACTTCCCTGGTCCAAACCAGATAGTGTCTCTGAAGGAGGATAATGGGAATCATCCCTTTCCCTTCTGTTTTTTGTTTTTTGAGACAGAGACTCACTATGTAGTTCAGACTGAACTCGAACTCGCAGCAATCCTCCTGCCTCAGCCTCCCCAGTGTTGGGATTACAGGCATGCGTCACAACACCCGACATCCCTTTCCCTTCTGAACCCTGTTCATTAGCTTTCTTGCTGTCATAGCGGGCATCTAAGCAGGAAGGAGCACAGGCACAAGCCCCTTACCTGTTCTTGCTTCCTGCTTGCAGGCTCACTTGTGGCCTGCTTACTGAATTACAGTCATTGTTATGTGAGGTCCAGGGGAGGAGAGAAGCTGCTACTGTCAGCCTTCCCTTCTGTTCCCTTCCTGTTCTTCCTGCCTGACCTATCGCAGAGGTTACTATGTTACCCTTCGGCTAAGATACCACACAGGAATACACTCTGGTTCTGTTTATATTCTTGTCAGAAAGTGAGCTATTTTAAGGTGCATGAGAACCACCTGGAGGCCTTGTTAAACTACAGGTTCTGATCTGGTTGTTCTAGGGCAGAGCCTGAGATTCTAGATTTTAACAAACTCCAAATACTGCAGTGACGCAGAGGACCCAGACTTGCACTCCAGGCTCAGATGAGGCATCGCCTGTTCTGTGAAACTTCTCAGAGCCCTGTTGTCAGAATCAACCACTTCATCCCACTCTTTCTTTTTTTTTCTTTAATCCCACTCTTTCTCAAGCACTTGGCTCAGTCCTCGTCATAGCTGCTGGCACAGCTGGACTCATTTGAGTCAGCCTCCATCTGTGTCCCGCTGGTCTGGGGCTCCTGGGTTAAGTAATGTTTGTAGTCCTAAACCTTCACATGGTGGATGCTCAGCAGGCTGTTGAGTAAATGAATGAACACATTAATGGCTTTAGAAGGCAATAAAGACATGTAACTTATTAATATCTAAGGCAACATTTCCTAAACTACTGCTTAGGACCCCAATTCTGAGGGTTGCATGGATATTTGTGAGGAATACAGGGGACAATCAGCACTCCAGTGTCCACTGAACTATTGTAGATACAAATTCATGGTTTCAAAGGATCTCTAGCTCTACTTGTGAGAAGTGAAGAAAGGAGCTCCCCTTGCAGCCAAGGTCATCTGACTTTCAAGTTCTTTTCTATTCAGCTCACTGTGGGGCTCCCCCTGCTCCTCTGGATTCCTCTACGAGGGGAGCAGGAAGAAATCCTGACTCCTTGTTTTCCCTATGACCCCTGCAGTGGCTGAGAGGACAGCCGGGAAACCCAGAAAGAAGAGATCCTGGTGGACCACTTGATGAGAGACAGAAGACTCCCTAAAGAACCTCCAGAAAGAGCTCTATTCCACCTGGAGATCAGAGGACCATGGAATATAAATCTGTCCCTGAGACTGGGGCTGATCTAAACCGATTAAAGGAAAGTATTCTAGAAAAAGTTCCCAGATGAATCCCAGACTTCATCTGCCCACCATCTGCACTGGATATTTGACAATGTCTGGAGACACTTTTGGTTTTCGCAGCTGGAGAGGAGAGACGCTGCTGGCATCAGGTGGGTAGCACCCAGGGTTGCTGCCAGACATCCAGTGATGCCCAGGACAGCCTCCCACCCCCAAGAATTATCCAGCACCAAATGCCAGTAGTGCCACTCTTGAGAATTCTTGCCTTAAAAGTTGTTCTAAAACATCATAATTAATTTAAAATGTATTCAATGGAATAAAATCCATGACAGTCAATTTGGAGATCAACTCCTAGTCAATTGTACTGTTCTGTCAATTAAAACCGTATCACAAGGCCGGGTGTGGTGGCGCACTTGGGAAGCTGAGGCACGAAAATTGCTACACGTTTGAAGCCAGACTGGGCTACATAGTGAGTTCAAGGGCAGCCTGAACTACATAGTGATACCTTGTCTCAAAAATAAATCAATCAAATAAATAAATAAATTAGACCACTTCGCAAACACTATTACATGTTTTGTAAGGAGACATAGAAGTAAAAGGAATCACAGAAAATATTTCCTTTAATTTAAAAGTTTAGGACATTGCTAAAATTCAACCATGTTTAGCACAAAAAGGAGGACATTTATTAAGAAGAAAGGGTAAGTGGTATAAATAAATAAATAGGAGTAGGGATGCAGAAAATACCACTCCTGGCTATATGAGAGGAATCCTCACAAGTCCGTTAAGGGACATGTTAACAGGATATTTTATCACTGGAATATCTGTGAAGGTCAGAGAGCTGGATGCAGTGAGGGATTCATCACTAGGAGACTGAATGTCAGTAAAACATCATGTATGCACACTGCACAGTCTTCCCCCAATGGAGGGAGGTGCAAAGAGCAATGGATTAGATACACATACAACAACATAAACAGATCTTCAAAATGTGGTGCTGAATAGGGAACAGAAAGAGGCCTCCAGCACAATACTATTGACTGAAATGAGAAATGCATGCACACAAAACAATGCCATATGCTTTTAAGAACACTCACAAACAGAATGATTCACAAATCTGAGTCACTGCACAAACAACAGTTGAACTCTTGGGAATTAGTCACCATCGCCACCTGGTGGTGGTGATTCCAGACTGAGGCATAATTTAGCTGGTTTTGTTGTTTTGGGGGAGTTTTTTTAGTGCTGGGGATGGAACTCAGGGCCTTGTGCTAATTCAGTTGAGTTTTTTGTTTTTTAATGAGTTTGGTTTTTAATGAGATATAATTTTACTGAGATATAATAATGAGATTACATATGATGAAATGTACTGTTCTTAAATTCGATCATATATCACATGATTAGGATGTGTTCTGAGAAATGTGTGACATTAGGTGTTTTCATTGTGGTGTGATCATAACATGTACTAACCTAGATAGGCCAATCACCCAGGGAAACTCTTATGTCTAGATGTCCCCTCAAAACTTCGTGTGATCATAAGTGGGGCTTTTCAGAGGTGGCAGGATCTAGAGTGTGTGATGCTGGGATCAAAGGTGTGTGATTACTAAATTAACCCACTGATCCGTTTGGCAGGATAATGGGAGGGCCCTCGAGGGATGTGAGTGCTACCTGCACGTAGCCCAGATACAACATTAAGGGACAAAAAGAGGGCTGCCTTAGTTGCTTGTCACTTGCTGTTTCTTTGCTACTTTGCTGCCCTCTGCCATGCCACCCTACCTTGGAGCCAGCCAAGTATGAACTGAAACCTCTACAAACTACAGTAAATCTTTCCACCTTTGACTTTGGGTGTTAGGTATTTTGTCTCAGCAATGGAAAAAGTAATTAAGACAGAAACATTTTTTCTTTTTCTTTTTTTCCTTTTTTTTGTGGGGGGAGACAAGTTCTTACTCTATTCAGGCTGGCCTTAAACTTTTGATTCTCATGCCTCAGCCTCTCAAGTAGCTGGAGTTACAGGTGTGCACCACAGCTTTGAAGAGGCCTTTTGACGCAATGAAGAGATATGGTGAACACATGATTTATGAGGCTACAGCAAGTATCTCACAGCATGCTCTTTTACAGTAAAATTTTTTCATAAGTACAAGAAGTGGACTCTAAAATAACCGAGGCATTGTATGATAAATATATAAATAGTAACATAGTCATTTATGGTCATTATCAAGTATCAAGTACTGTATATAATACTGTACCATACATGACTGCAGCACAGTAGGCTTGTTCACACCAGCATCCCCACAAACACACAAGTAATGTGTGAGGTAGGTTACAATGGCTAGGACATCACTAAATGACAGGAATTTTTCAGTTCCAGTATAACCTCATGGGACCGATGTTGGATATGCTGTCTATGTTGATCTTTTGAAACACTGTTATGTGGCACACAACTGTATTGAATTTGGTGATTTTTGACAAGAGTATCCACCTATGTAATTGCCACTCTAAGCAATATAAAGTACTTCTACTACCCTAGAAATTTCCCTCTTGCCCTTTCCATAAATCCTCCCATGCCCTACCCTAAAAACAACCACAGATAAGTTTCTGTCCTGTGAATAAGTTTTGCACATTGTAGAATTTCATATGCATGAAACTATATGGTACATATGCTTGTGTTTGCTTTCTTTTGAGAATCATACTCCTTAGATTCAACTGTGTTGTAAAACACAGCAATAATGTCTTTTTTTTTGCTGAGTAGTATTCCACTATATGGATGTACCACAGATTGTTTATGCACCAGATAGACGTTTGGATTGTTTTCAATTTTTAGCTATTACAAATAAAACTGCTATGAATGTTTACATATGAGCATTTGTGTGGACAAATATTTTTTAATATATCATGGTGGAATTGCTGGATCATATATGACAGACATATGTGCAATTTTTAAGGAAGTTGCCAAAATAATTTTCCAGATTAGTTGTATTAGTTTACACATCTAAGGGTAAAGAATTTACATCAGTAATCAAACATGACCCAATTTATATAAGTGGACAAAAAGACAAAAACAATGCCTAGCATTTATAAGACTCTGGCCCCAATCTCTAGCTCTGCCAAAAACAAAAACAAAAACTTCCCTTGGGTATGCTGGCACATACCTATAATCACTCCCAGCACTCTGAGGGCTGAGGCAAGAGGACAGCAAGTTCCAGCCCAAGTTCCAATTTAGTGACTTAAAAGACCCTGTCTCAAAACAAAAAATCTTAAAAAGAAAAAATAAATCTTAAAAAAGGATTGGAGACTTAATTCTGTGCAAAGGCCCTGGGTTCAATCCACAGTAACACTCTCCCCCTACAGTGGCCAGCGGCATGGGTCTCTAGGAAAATGTAAATTGAAACCATAATCAGGTACCATTTTACACCCATTAGAATGTTAAATGCAAGATATGGAGGATGTGGTGAAACTGGAGGCTGTGGAACATCACATCACACACACACATCCACACACCCACACTTGAACGATAGCAGCCGTCAGGCCCACAGCTCAATTCCTTTACAGAAAAGAATTCTGTGTGGGATTTGCAGTTTGCACCTTCCCTCAGAGGTGACATTGCTCAAGGCTAGCACATTGAGAGATCGGAATGCAAATATGATATTTTCAATCAGTTGGGTGAAGTCCCTAGGGTGCTAGACACATATAAAGGAGGTGCTTGTGTTTGTTCATCTCAATTTCCTAATCTGGAGGCAAAGCTTTCAGAAACTGCCCCAAACCCTTCTAAAGAACATGGATGCCCTGAAGTAAAAGTGAATTAACGTCAGATGACAAGTCCACGATAGGCCTGGCCGGGTTTTCACGGGACCCACGCCCACTCGGGACTGCCCGTAATGTGGGGTCAGCTACAGCGTCACCACTCAACTCTCTTCTCCCCTCCACATTCTGCAGAGAGGGAGGGCAGCAGGGTTAGTGGTGACCTTCGGGGCCAGGCCAGAGGAAAACACTGGGGAGGAGCCAGGACAACCTCTGAGGCCTCAGCTGTCCATTTTCCAAAGTACAGTGCACTACAAGCAATTCACACACCACCTCCACCACCACCACTCTGCTTGGGCAAACATTCAAAGGTTGCCTAAGTTCCTTGCCTTCCAGAGACAGGATAACTACTTCCAATCTTAGGTGCACGACTGACATCAAAATTCTGCACTACTCAGTGCCTTAATTGCCTCATCTCTAAAATGGAGCTAATTGTACCTGCTTCATAGATTTCTCACAAGAATCAAACGAATTCACATGTAGAAAAGACTTAAAACATTGCCTGGAACAACATAAGCGCTATGTCAATTTTGGTCCAGGTGGCTGGGGCAGTCCCACATTTTGGAACTTCAGTGGCTAAGTAGCCTGGCCACAGGTTCTGCAGACAGCTGTGTCTGGGACGATGTCAAGCTGGGGTCACAAGAGCCATGCGTGTGTCACCTCACAGCACCACAGACATAAGCAGTAGTTCCTCCTGCCTTTTGCTTGGACCTCTGAATTGACTCGCTTCTGGACAGACCTTATGTTTGTTTTTGTTTGTTTGTTTGTGGTGCTGGGGATTGAACCCAGCGCCTTCTCATACTAGGCAAGTGCTCTACCACTAGGCTACATCCCCAGCCCTGGACCCTATTTCCAAGGACTGCTAGGTCTTAGCCAGGCCTGACTACAAGGAGATTGCCTCCTCCCTCCATCCACACCTGGCTACTGTATTTTGGCAACTTCCAGAAAATTCACTTCGAATTATATAGCTCCTTCTTCCCCGTGCCATTTCAGCTGCTGGGCCAAGGGCTGCTGGGCTGCTGGATGAGTACATCTGAATTCAGAATCACTGGTGGTTGTGGGGACCCAGTAAGGCTCTGAGATTTAAAGCCAGATGAGGATTGGTTTGAATGCCAGCTCTGCTGCATACCAGCTCAGAGGATTTGCACATGCCACTTAATCTTTCTGAGCCTTACTGTAAAGTGGATGTTATTATAGGGCCAACCTCCTAAGGTCTGTGAGCACTGTGTAGTGCATGTCAAGCTATGGTGATGTGCTCTGAGTAGATGGCAATCACCTCTCCCGATCTGCCTAAGGGACCAAAGTGCACGATTTTCCCCTTATCATTCCAATGACAGTCCTCACAGTCATCTTTCTGGCTCTTCTAGAGACAAGAAGTTCCTTTGGGAGGCCAGAAGCATCCATTCTGTCATGTCAGGCCCGGCCAAGGAGGCCAGGAGCAAGTAGGATAGCAGCGGGTAGCTGTTGTAGCTTCTAGGTCTGGGAGATTCGTTAGCAGGGCAGCAAGGGAGGAGGAGGGAACAGAGTTGCAATGAACCCAGAGACCCCAGGACCCTTTGAAGGTATGTGGCGGCGCCAGGGTTTGGCCCCAAAGATGGTGGAAATCTTCTCTAATGTCCCAAAAGCAAGAGGCTTCTTTTGACCTGAAGCCATTTCTCAGTCTTGGCAGGTGTTGTTGCAGGGGGTGAGAACAGATTTGTGGCCAGTGTGAGGGAAGGCGCGGGAGATCAGATGCCTTAAAGATACTCTCCCTTCCCCACCCAAGTCCACAAAGCATGGTAACCACAATGGCCACCATGAAGTGCTCTTAGCATGCCAGACGCTTGGTTACAGCACTTAAAATTATCCTGTTAATCCTTTCTAGTAGCTGTAGATATCCTCTTTTATAAAAGAGGAAACTAACACCCAGTAATATTAAGGAATCTAGTCACATAGTAAATAGTGAAGCCAGAATGAAACAAGGGTTAGCCTCTAGTCTTCCCACCTTGCCACTCCTCATCTCAGTCCTCAAATGCCCTTGGGATCCCAGAGAGGAAGAAGCAGCAGCTGCTGGACTGGCAAAGAGGAAGAGCTGTGGTGAGGGTGCCAGGACCCCTCCTCAGGTGGGCAGGAGGCATCACCTGGGCCACATCTACCTCAGAGGGAGGACAGCAGGGGTCTTGGGGTGGCTTTCAGCCTGGGTAGGAGACAATCATCAGGGAGGAGCTGACAAGCTGTGGTGCCTCTTCTGTCAACACACAGGCACAATAAATATTTATTGAGTGCTTTGTATCATGAGAACTGGATCTCTCCCTCACTGTCTCCAGACCACACCCTGGGTCTGCCTGGAAATAAGTGTGCTGGCACAAAAGAATGTATACCAACAGGGCACCTTGGACACAAATGGGGAGGGTCATGGGAAGGAAAGAATTCCCAGGACTACCAGGACCAACACCGAGAATTTTAGCTTTGGGGCTCTTGGCTTGTGTCTTCTGTTAGGTCACACAAGTGCTAATCATTTTATCCTGCTCCTTGGTAACAGCAGGGTACATGTGAGCTCAGCCTGGCCAATCACAGAAGCCCAATTCCCTGGCCACACTGATGGGGCTGATAGATGAGCATGTAACTTACCCAGTCTAAATGGAGTTTTTGTACACTCAAGGAGATCATGGGAAGAAGAGAAGAGTCTTTTCTATTTTTTGTTTATTTTGTCCACAAAATTGGGATGCACCACTTGCAGTCACATTTCCTTTCCCCTAACAGAGTGAGGTAAGCCTGTGTATAGCAGGAGAGCATGGTCACAGCCTCCAAAGGGAAGTATGGGAGTGGAAGGTTGGGACTATGGTGTTCCCCAGCACATCTCAGAGCCCTCCGGGCACAGGACGTGGCCTGTGGAGTTTGCCACTGGATACCCTCCCTGCCGCCGTTCCAGTTCAGTGCACACTCTGGTGCCCGTTGAACATGATATGAATGGCGCCCCTTGTGAGCAGATCACATTCCACAAAACTCTGTGGTAACCCTGAGGCTCAGACATGAAATTGGCTGAGGTCACACAGTAAAGGTCTAAGCCTTCAGAGCCCACGTTCAGATGGCACCGTGGTCTCTTGGATCTCTCCTAAAGTACTGCACAGGCCAGGGGGGAGGTAGCACTCAGCATTCCAACCAGCCTGCCTGGGCCTGGGAGCTGTTAGTCTGCATAATACCCTGTATCCAGGAGATACTGCAGGACCCTTGTTGGTCCAGCTTTATGAAGTTCTGAGATCCTGTGAGTGAATTCATCCTGCAGATGAGGAATCCACATGTGGGAAAGGAACATCTGGCCAGCAGCATTCCCCCTTCTAGTAACAGGATTCCAAGTTTGCTTTAGAGACCTACTTCTCCTTTCCCCATTGGATACAATCCTTGTGGGACTGTCCATCAAAGTATCTCACATTCCCTGGTCACAAAATGAACACTTTTAACACCTTTTACAGGCTTTTAAAACTCAATTCTTTGGGGGGCCTGGTTCCTCAGATTTTCATCTAATTTTTTGTGTAGCAGTGTCAGTAGGCACTGTCCACGTCCCATCCATAGCCCCCACCACTTATGTTCCTGTGCACACCTGCAGCTTCTACTTGCAACCCTGCAGCCTTCTGCCTGGAGGCTGTCTTTGGAAGCCCAGAGACACAAAAGGAACAAGCCAATAGTGCCAGGAAGGTAAAGGTCTGTCTTCAAAAAGCCTTCAATCAGTGACTGATAGAAGTTGATGGACATATACCCCAACTCTCATCCCTCAGCAGGGTTGATGCTGAGCCGTGTTCCATAAGACATCACTGGTAGAACTGAGGATTTATTTCTCCCAGCATTTCAAAATTATCCTGTTAATCCTTTCCAGTAATCTTTATTGGTTTCCTTCCCTCTTCTGCCTTGTTTATCTCACTTTCCTACCAGTACTTCCCAGGATCACTCTCAAGAAACAAACTGAAATCTAATAGCCTTTTCTGTAGGTCTGCTTCTGGGTGACAACCCTACACCCTTCTGGAAAATTCTTATTCCGCCCAATTTGCAGAAGTCTGCTTCTGTCGCTTGCAACCCAAACACCCTATCAGAATTAATAGTCTGGAGTTGCATCACACTGTACCCAGCTTTGACAACTTCTGATCTGTTTAAAGATCAACGAAGCTTGGAAGGGAAAGTAGAGGGTCTCATGGGCCTTTCTGCTAAGCTCTTTTGCAGATTTGCTGAGGACTTGGCCACTAACAGAGAACTGTTCATGTGGTACATGGTCCAGGACAGTGGGTCTTTGTACAGTTCCACTCCTGGGGTGAGGACTGGTAGTTCCTCCAAGTTAGTGGTTGCCAAGGCAGGACCGAATGAACCAGGAGAGAAGACAGGTACTAAAGCTGCCTCTGGAGTGTCCAGCAAATAGTTTTGGGGTAGCATTTGGAGATGAAACACCTCACCTAGTAGGTCCTGGGGGAAATGTTAGATTCTTGGATGCCCAGCCAGGTCGGACAAACAGAAACTGTAGTCCCCTGGAATAGAGCACTGTTCCACCTCTTTATCCACCATTATTTATGCAATATAGGATGGTCACCGGCAGGACTCAGAGGGCCTACTGGAGCCCAGCCAGCCCTCAGGGATTCCTGAAGCCCGTGGAGCAGCAGATCAGGAATCTGGAAGTGGGTTGCTTTTTGTCCTGAAGATTCATTCAATGCCAGATACATTCATATAGTCAACAGAGGCGTGCTAGGCCCTGGACTAGCACTGGGTGGAGCACTGGGGACATGAGGTGAACAGGATGTCTCCCTCGGCTTTCTCACTAAAGAAGTATGGGCCATAGTCACACAGGCAGATGGGTTCAGGCAACAGTACAGGTGCTGCAGGAATAGATGTGGGGCCCAGACTGGGATGGGCTGAGGGCCTGGTAAGAGAGGCCCAAGAGAGGTGATATGGGGACACAGCAGGCAGAGGGAGCAGCACGGAAGTCTGAGGGAGTCTGCCTGAGGAGATGAAGGGCTGAGGGCTCAGAGGCCCGTCTGTGGAGGAACTTGCACGTCATACCAAGGAATTTGGTTTTCATCTTTGAGTCAATATTTACTGAATAATTTTAAATGAATTGACAATCATAATAAAACAATATTAAGCAGAGAGATGATGTCAGTTTTGCGTTTCAGAAAGATCACTCTGGAAGTAGAATGGAGAAAGAGTGGGAGGAGGAGAGACTGGAGGTAGGGAGACAATAGGAGTAATGGAGCTGAGAGGTCACAGAGGTCAAATAGAGGAAATGTAGAGCAGGTGATGGATATAAGAGAGCGAGAAGGTGAAATTGGTAAGGCTTATTTCTTTTTCTTTTTTTCAGTACTAGAGGTTGAACCCAGGGCCTTGTGCAGACTAGGCAAGTACTCTACCACTGAGCCACACCCCCAGACTTTTGTTTGTTTGTTTTCCAGGCAAGATTTTGCTAAACTGCCCAGCTCATCCTAAATTTGCAGTCCTCCTGCCTCAGCCTCCTGATTAGGTGGGAACACAAGTATGTACCATCACACCCAGCTAAGACCTGATTTCTTGAATGTAGAGATGAGGGAGGAGTTCAGGATGATGCCCAACTCTGCCTCAGTCACCCGGATGATGGTGCTGTTTCTCCCCAGACGGAGGAACCAGGATGTAGGGCACCTCTGGGTAGAGAGGAAATTGTAAATTGACTTTTTGACATAAAGAACAGGGATCCATAGGTCACTGGGGTGGAGGAAAGATCTGTATCCCTGCTTTGACCATAGCATTTTGTAACTAAATGTGTCTATTTCACTTTCCACCACCCTTGAACTGCAAGCTCCTTGAGCACAGGGCTCCGAGTCTCATCTGTGTAGTCCCAGGTCTGGCGCAGGGTCCCACAATCGGTGCTCGGTAAGTATCTACTGTATGGAAGGGCAGAAGTCCCTGTGGAGGGAATACTGCAGCCACTCTCATCATCAAGTCCTGCTTGGAGTCAGAGTTCAAACTAGTACACAAATCCTCCCCTTACAGAGGCAAGAGCAGTATCCTGCTGTCCCATGAAGGGGGTCTGCAGCTCCGGGTGAGGCAGAGTGGGCATAGTGGGTTCCGGATCTGCAGCAAGGAGTTGAGCAGCTGGGGAGCCACTGTAGGACAGGCAGTGCGGCTGGCAGCAGGTGGATGGGAGGTGAAAACGCGTCATGCTGGAGGAAGGGTGGAGCAGGATGTGGACTAGGGGCTGGGGGGTGGTCCAGCGCCAGGCCGGCCATGTTGGCCATGCCATCTGGCAGGCCCAAGGCCTACTCGAGTTTAGCTAATCCACTTTAAGCCAAGCAAAACCGCTGCACCCTCCACCCATCAGCAGGCTCCTGACTCAGACCTAATGAATCCAGTGCTGCCGTCATGGGGGAGTGGCAGGGCTCCTCCAAGAGCTGGGCCCAGTCCAGACTGAACAGACGGCACAGAGGCTGTTGGGCGAGGCTGGCAGTATCGGCCCTGCCAAGGCTCATTCCCCCAGTCTTAACTCTGATTGGCCAGGAGATGGAGGAATTGCCCAGCTTCCCTGCTGGAGCCTGTTTTAGGGCACCTCTGTCTTTTTGTTTGGATCTCAGAACCTGCGTAGACCTTGGCCTTTTCTCTGCCTCCCGGAATCCGCACTTACGCCCTTCCTTTCCTTGATGTCACGGTTTTCACCTCACCTTCTTCTCAAAGGGCCTCGCATCTGCTCTGGAAGTCAGGCTGGCAGCGGCATGTTCCGGCAAGCCCATTTCTCAGATGGGAGAACACGTGCAGGCCTCCAGAGGGAAAAGGATGCACCCAAGTTCACCCAAGGAGCTGGTGGCTTGCTGTGAGCTGAGTATGGCATGGCCGTCGCCTCCTGCTACTCCCTTCCTGTTCGTCTCACTCTAGACATATTGTATTCCTGGGTATTTACTTCTTGAACACACCGAGCTTTTCCCACTGAGGCCCTTTGTGCTTGCAGCTCCCCTGCCGGGCAGGCTCTTCCCCCAGACCTGTGCGGGACCTAGTCCCTCTCTGCCTTTCCTCACTCTCTCTCTTTGTACCACTTGGTTTCCTTTCTACATA
Organism: Hystrix cristata; assembly: GCA_004026905.1. Lineage (NCBI taxonomy): Eukaryota > Metazoa > Chordata > Mammalia > Rodentia > Hystricidae > Hystrix > Hystrix cristata. Next base: position 24,792 of record PVJO010005969.1, read on the forward strand.
ACATATCATGTGTTCATTGTTATAGCTCTCTGTTGTCTGTCACACACCAACACACCCCACCCTAGAATGTAAGTGCCTTGAGACAGACTTACTCTGTCTTATTCATGGCTGAATCCCTGGTGACTAAAACATGCACAGAGCATGATGGGTGCTTAATGAATATTTGTTGGACAAATGAGCAAACTCAGGGTGCCTCACTCCTGATCTAGAACTCTCCTCTTGGGTACTTCTGCATCCCAGGGAAGCCAGAGGATGGGAAAAATGTAGGAGGGTTTGGTTCAGACTGGAAGGAACCAACGAGAGACACATTAGGCACTCTGACCCACGCTATGTCCCTTGAGGGTACAGGTAGGTCAGGGGCTCTCTTGGGCTTTCACAGCATCCCAAGAGCTTGAGCGGATCAGTGAGGACAGGAATTGCTTCACCTTCAAAGCCTTTCCCCCAGAGCTGGCACTGTCTCTGCCCTGGACTACTGTCCTCTGCCTCTTCTCAAATCTGTCACTCAACATTTACTGAGCAGTTACTATGTGCCAGGCTCAGGACTAGGCACCAGGGAAATAGAGAGAAGTGAAGCAGTGTCCTTATTTCCAGAGACTTCACAGCTTATTGGCAAGGTGAATGAGCAAACACCACCACAGTGCAGGAGGAAGACCAACAGGGAGGTGGAGAAGCAGTGGGGGTAGAGTATTTGGCATAGATGATGACAGCCGGGCTCAAAATGGCAGAGAACAGTAAGAGGAGGTTTCAGGAGAGGGGCCGTTCAAGGAATTTATTCTTTTTTTTTTTTTTCAGGTAATATGGCTTGAACCCAAGTCCTTACACATGCTAGACAAGCACTCAACCACTGAACTACATCCCCACCCCTTTTTTAAAAAATTTTTTTTGGTGTCAGGGATCAAACTCTAAAATTATATTTTGAGACAGTCTTGCTAAATTGCCCAGGTTGGACTTGAACTTGAAATCTTCCTGCCCTGGCCTCCTAAGTAGCTGGGATCACAGGAGTGCACCACCATGCCCAGCTTAATCTGGTTCTTCTAGGACTGGGTGGGGCCATAGAGAAAGGAGAACCAGCATTGCCTAGAGAAAACAAATGTGCAGAGTGTTCAACTGAACAAAAAAGTGCAGGTCCAGAGTGAGGCAAAGCTGGAAAGATAGGTTGGAATTAGACATCAGAGCCTTGAAGGTCGGGCTTAGGAGCTTGGCCTGTGCTGTCGGCAGTGGACATCATCCCAGAATTTTGGGCTGTGTGACTTGGTGAGGTTTTCCCTTCAGCAAGCTGACTCTGGCCACTGTGTGCAAAATGGTTTGGAGTAGCAGGTGCAGACCACGGGAATGAGTTAGGGCACTACGGAGCTGACCAGTTTGGGGACAACAGTGGCCAAGGCTGGGGCATAGAGACAGGTGTGGAGGAGCCAGCAGGTTCAAATGCTGTCAGGAAGCAGACCTAGGCACACTCTGTGAGAAGGCAGACCAAGCTGAAGGGCCAGTTTCTAAGATTCCACTGCAGGAAGCTGTTTGGATGTGGGCTGGGGATCGGAGCCCAAGGCTGGCTGGCAGGCTCCTCCCCTCCCCTGTTCTCAGAGGTGATGAACATCTGCCTGCCTCAGCGTTTCACACATTGTTTCCTCTGCTGCTGCTTCCAACCTTCCCTTGGATAGTCAGTCTTGGATTTTCTTGCAACACTGAACATGTCTCACTCCCGGGACTTATTCCAATGGTGAAGATGTAGTTTTGCTGCTCATTTTGTGTCACTGCCCTTAACCACACACTGCTTGGGGACAGAAACTGTGTCTGACTCATTGTTTGTCGTAGTGATGCCCTCAACACGGAGCCTGGCACTTGGTGGCTCATTAAACTCTTCTTGAATGAATTGTGAATTAATTAATGATGCACAGAGATCCACAGTGGTGCTGTCCATTAACAGTGGGACACAGGAGTTAGGCTCATAATTTGATGGGGGGACAGATTAGGAAGTTTGTCATTCATGAGACGTATTTTTCCAGAATAGGCTGGTGAGGGGTTCAGCACTTCATGGGTGGCCCTTGATTTAAATCTGTTATCTTTAGTTTTACTTTGAAGGATACAGAATTCAAGATTCCTGATCCCTTGTCAGCAACATTCTTGCCACATTGATAGGGACCTAAAGTCCAAAAAAAAAAAAAAAGAAGCAACAAAGTATATCATGTACAGGTACAAATCCCCAATGATGAATGTTATCAATATGTACATCAAAAATGTACCATTAAAATAAAATTTAAAAAAAATAAAGTCCAAAAAAATGGAAGGGGAAAACCCTTTTGCTCCATTCTGTCCCTTTCTCACTCCAACTTGGGACAATGCCAAAAACACACCAGGGCCAGGCATGGTGGTGCACACCTATAATCCCAGCACTCGGGAGGCTGAGACAGGAGAAGTGCCACAAGTTCAAGGCCAGCCTGAACTACATAGCAAGACCCTGTCTCAAAAACAAAAGCCAAATGCCAGGAAGTCAGTTGGGAAATGAAGAGAAGCCCAAAATCTTCATCATGTGCACGGGTGGGAGGCAGGCAAGGGGCTGGGCACTCACCTGGAGTGCATCTGGGTGCAGGAGGCCAGAGACAAACCTGAACACACACACATACACACACACACACACACACACACACACACACACACCCCAAGGAGACTCAGGGCAGCAGATCTCTTGTGTGAGGAAGGACTCTGCTCAAAGCCATCCAACAGTAAAAGTGGTAGGTAGTGAGTGCCCGTTAATGGAAGATGGATGACTTCCTGGAGGAGCTGTGATAGAAAGGCCAGAGCAGAAGATGGGAGACTGAGCCTAATCTACCTTCAAAGTTCCCCTCCCTTTATGAGATGGTGTTCTTGCTTTAGGACAGGAAATAATCATCAAATATTTGCTCTGCCTGGGTCAGCAGTGGAAGGGTAGCTGCCACCTGCCTCAGGGACCTGCGCAGACCTGCGCAGGTTCCTGGGGAGGGCAAGGGATTCTGAAGCTAAGTCAAGAGCCATCAAGGACCTCATGCTGGCCTCAGCTGCAGATCTGGGGCTTCTGCTGCTCTGTAGACGTGACTGTGGGATTGCCTGGTGCCCTCAAAGAAGCTGTTTTTGTATAAGAATTTTTCCATTGACTCATTGTACTATTCTTCCAATTTCTTGACAGGTTTGAAATCTTTCAAAATGAATCATTTAAAAGGATTTTATTTTTCAGCACTGGGGATCAAACACAGGGTTTCATCCAGGATAGGCAAGCCCTCTACTACTGAGCTACTCCCCCAGCCCAACATTGACGTTTTGACTTAAATATTTCAGGGTGAAGCTCAGAATTTATATTTTTAATATTTTCCCCAGGGAAATCTAATCTGTAGCTAGAGCTTGGAATCATTCATCCAAATGAATTATAGAAAAGCATAAGTAAATACAATTTTGTTATACTTTTTACAAATCAGAAATTGAGAATAATCATTCCTATGTATTATATAGGTATGGGGGAGTTTTAGATGTTGCTTTTTCTTGAAAAGAATCGTATCTAGATGGGTATGGTGGCACACGCCTGTAATTCCAGCAGTTGGAAAACTGAAGCAGGAGGATTGCCATGAGTTTGAGGCCAGCCTGAGCCATATAATAAATTCAGTTCCAGCCTGAACTACACAGCAAGACCCATCTCAAAAACAAACAAAAAGAAAGAAAGAAAAGAAAAGAATTGTGTCTATAATATAATGCCTGCAAAGCAAAAGGGCATCTTCTTTTTAATCTGTTTTATTTGAGGGGCCAGAGGAGTGGGACCAGGCCATGAAGCATGTAAACCATGCTATTAAAAAGTTTTATTTCATCTGCTAATTATGCCCCCATCATTGTATGCAAACAACAACAAAGAAAAAAAAGAATCAATTCTGTTTACATTTACCTCATTTCATACTCCACAAAATGGTCTCTCATCTGCTATCTTTACAGCAGCCCTAGGAGGGACAGAGCCAGAATTACCATCTCCATTTTGCGCATGGGTACACTATGGTCCAGTTGAGTAAAGTGACTTTTCTAAAGTCAGGCATGGTGGCAGAGGGCTGTAATCCCAGCACTCAGGAGGCCGAGGCAGGAGGACTGCCAGGAGCTCAAGGCCAGCCTGAACTACGTAGCAAGAGCCTGTCTCAAAAAAAAAAAAAGAAAGAAAGAAAGAAAAGTGACTTTTCTGAAGTCACAAAGTTGGTTGGAGGAGGCATTGGCAAAGGCACTCGTGTCTCCAGTCCTTTTCTCAGTCTCTTGCTATCAATTTGTTGCCTTTTTTCATCTCTTTATGTTTTTCCTCCCCCCACCGTATGTCCCTCCCTCCCTCCATTCCCCTGCCTTGGTCTCTGTTTTTCTCTTTATTTCAACTCTCCCCTCCTTGCTTCAACTCACACACTGGAATCACCCTGGCAAGTTGTCTAAACCTTTGCTCGCTCTGGAAATCTGGAAATCGCTAGGCCCACAGCTACAGTTGTGTCACCACGAACTCCGCATCTCTGCCTTAAGCAAATCCTTCTCCCAACTCCAGGATACAGGGATTAACTTGGGGTGACACTCTGGCCTCTGACTGGTCCCAGATAAGATAGGGTGGGGATGGGCACTATAAACAGGTCTCCATTCTTCCTCCTGGCCAGGCCCCAGCTAGCTGAGACCACACCAGCTCAGGATCAGAATGGCTGTCCGCCTGTGGGTGGTTGCCCTGGCCTTGGCTGCCCTCCTCGTTGTGGACAGGGGTGAGTGGGCAGAACCTGGACTCTGCAGCTTGGTGTGGGTCTCTGAGCTTGGGGGTGGGGACAGAGGCAAGCCTGGAACACCATGTGAGAGCTCAGCTTTCTGCATTCGTCTTTTATTTCGCATGAGTACCCTCCACTGCAGTAGGCAAATCCTGACCAGAGAAAGAAACTTGGGTCCAAATCCTGACCATGGCCCATAATTGCCACAATACCCTCCCTTCTTAGGGCCTCAATTTTTCTAGCTCAAAGCTACACTAAGCATTTATCAGGCTGGAGGTGGAGGAGGCAGAAGGAGAATGTGGGTCTCGGACCTTAGGAGAGACAGGCAAGTACTGTATGTTGGTTGCGAGCTGATGGGTGCTAAGAAAGACCCAGCCTGGGTTCTCTGAGCTGCTATTCTGCTCCGACAGGCTGTAGTTTGGGACTGTGCAGAGTCATGTGAGAATGTGGGCCCCCTCCCCTTGGGAGCCCTTGTATGGAGCTGGACAAACACCTGGGGTGGGGCATCCTCAGGCCTGGAGCACCCCGGCAGCCTCGCACACACTGAGTCAGGTGCTGTTCTGGGCCCTTCACACATCAGCGATCCCAACAGAGAAAGCACTGTCCTGATAGAGCTTAAATCCAATGGGATATGGGGAAAGGGAACGAATAGACAATAAACAAGAAAGATACAACAGCCAGAAAGGCTGAGGCAGGAGGATTGTAAATCTAAGTCCCACCTAGAAAACTTAGGGAAACCCTGTTTCAAAATTTTAAAAGAAGCTTTTTTTTTTTTTAAGGGCTGGGGATATAGCTCAGAGAAGCCCCTAGGTTGAGTCCCAAGTACTGGAAATAAAGGAGAGAGAGAAAGAAAAAGGAAGGAAGTTTGGAAGGAAGAAGGAAGGAAGAAGAGAAAGAAGAATGGAGGGAGGGAAGGAGGAAGGAAGGGAGAGAGAGAGAAAGAAAGAGAAAGAAAGAAAGAAAGAAAGAAAGAAAGAAAGAAAGAAAGAAAGAAAGAAAGAAAGAAAGAGAGAAAGAGAGAAAGAGAGAGAGAGAGAAAGAGAGAGAGAGAAAGAAAGAAAGAAGGAAAGAAAGAAAGAAGGAAAACTATGTTAAGCTGGGCATGGTGACTTAGTGAGACCCTATCTCAAAATAAAAAATAAAAAAGGCTGGTGATATATCAGTCCCCAGTACTGCAAAGATATAAACCCCAAACTGGTATGTTGGAATGTGAAAAATGAAAAGGAAAAATAGGGGGCTGGGTGATGGGGATCGGGGGGGTTCTGCAGCTGTAAGTCAGCAGAGGTCTCTCTGAGAAGCTGATGTTTGAGTGAAGCTGGAAAGAGGTAAGGTGTGCAGTTATTTGGGAGAAAGGAGTTGCAGGCAAGCGTCTCAAGGTAGAAGCATGCAAGGAGGCTGGTGTGGTTGCCCGTGAGTAAAGGGCATGAAACAGCAATAGGAGATGACAGAGGACTGGGAAGTCTACTGAGTAAGGTCTTGTGGGCCAGTGTAAAAATTTGGCTTTTGCTCAAAGTGAAATGGGAAGTACTGAAGGGGTTTGAGCAGTTACATCTTTAAAGAATTGCTCTAGTTGTTAAGAATAAACTCAATGAGAAGCAGGGAGAAGAGTTGGGACCCACAGGGACTGAAGCATACTGTTACAAGGCAATGCCTGGCAGGACCATTTCTCCAGCGGGGGACACCGACCTGGGGCCTTGGTGGTGAGGGATGGGTCTCAGGGCTCTGGTTAGGCACCAGCAGCTTGCTCCCAGCCTGGCTCCCATTCCCTGAGAAGTTCAACTGGGACCCTTTTAGGATCTGCCTTGAAGAGGGTCTTTATAAATATATCTTAGACTCCAACTTGGCCCTAGTGAGGAAAGGGCACCTTGAGCCAAGATCGAAGGAAGCCTGGGAGTGAATGCAACCTTTTCCCAGCATCCCCTCGGAGGAAACTGAGTTCACACAGAGTCTGAACACACCCTTCCTCAGTGTACTTTAGTGGTCGATTCTTGAATGCTCTCCTGTGTGGCACTGAGCAAGTGCTCCAGAGGGGCAGAGATAAGGAACCCCAGAAGCTCAGGATCACAGAAGAGTGACCCAGTGAGTGAGACAGCACAGAGTTTCCTGACATAGCCTAAATCCAGGCCTGCTCGGGAACTCTGCGAGACAGTAGGGAGGTTATCTGAACCTTGAAAGGCTGGTAAGATCCACTAGGAGGAGACCGGGTACAGGGATTTTCAGCCAAGGAGTTACTGCATGAGCCAAAAAGAGCCTGTTCCAGGAGCAGAATGCAGAGGGGAACAGGGATTTAGGGACACGGAGGGTATACTAGAAAGCAAGCCCAAGAGGCACAGCTAGGGCCCGGTCCCATAGTGCCCTAAGCATAGAGTAAGGTGCTAGGTCCATAGGGAGGCTTAGGAATCCAGGACAGGGAGCCACAGGAGGGTTTATATTTTTAAATGGTTTTCTATTGCCTGACAGTTACATACAATGAAATGCACAAATCTTATCACTCAATTGATCTTAACAGTGAGCTTTGACGATGCACCTGGGTAATCCAAACCTCCATCAGGATAGAACATTTCCACCACCCCAGAAATGTCCCCTCTTGCCAGTCCACCCTGCCCCCGCCCCTCGCCCTGCCAGAGGCGGTGGGAGCAGAGCTGCTCAGTGCCTGGAGGCAACCACTGCCCTCACCTTTCCCACCACAGGCCAGTTGGCCTGCTCTAGAGTTTCACACAAATGGAATCACATTGTGTGTAGTCATTTATGTCTGCTTTCTTTTACTAAATGTTTTTGAGATTAAGCCACATCGTGTGCATCAGTTGCCTGTTTTCATTGCTGAGTGGTACCCCATTGTATGGAAGTGTCACAGTTTCTCTGTTCTCCCAAGGAAGGACACTTGAGTCATTTTTAGTTTGGGCAATTATGACATGGAAGGGTTTGAAGCAGTGTGGCAACAAGACTGGTTTTACATTTTGACGCCCCACTGCCAGGCATATCAGAGGTGATGGTCTCAATCCCTCTCCCACTGACAGAAAGTTCTGTTTCATGTGCAACCAAACCCAGCGGTCTGCACCCTCACATGGGTGGGCTCTGCCCTTTGAAGGGGAGGAGAGCTCATCTCCTTCTCAGCACCAGGACAGACTTTTAGAGACTACAGGAAGCATCTCGCCCTTCCCCACTTTACATAGCCACACTTCCCCCCACCTGTGCCTTTAGAAATGGCTCTGGTTCCCTCATCTGCATGTCATACTTGCTGTCACATCAGTTTGTTCATAGCCTATAAGCTGTTCAGCCAGACCTTCGGGGCACAACTGCATGTGTAGAAAGAGCCAGGCTCTGGAGTGAGACCTGTATGCAAATTCCAGCTCTGCCTTAATAAGCTATGCCACTGGACATTTTTTTTTCTTTTTTTTCAGGGACTTCCCACTGAATTATATCCCCATCTCCATTTTCATTTTTAATTTTTAGACAAGGTCTTGCTAAGTCAGTAAGTCACACATTTGGCTGGGCTGAAAGGTGTGATCCTCCTTCTGCAGGCTCCCAGAGTTTGGGATTGTAGGTGTGTGCCACCGTGCCCTGCACTGCTGGACGTCTTTGAGCCTCTCTCCTAGGTCACTCAAGTGTCCCGAGAATCAGACTATGGGATCCACATGCTATTTATTGGGGAGTGTGCATAGAAGTGACACCAGTGATGGTACAGGAAGTTGACAGTCAACAGAGGGGTCACATAAACCCCACGGGGAGATCTGGAGCTGGGATGGCCTTTCTGCACTGTTCCAAATAGAGAAAAGGGGGTTGGGGCCTTGGTACTCATGTCAATGTGTTATTGGATATGAGCTGTCCCTGGGTAGGGGAGGCAAGCTCGGGCAAGGCAGCACCATTCTCCCAGGGTAATTCCTAGGAAGGGGCTTTCTGTGAGTAATCAACACTCCTAGCAGCTGGGGAAATGAGTGTGTCACTCCTGAAGTGGGCTCTGGGTTGCAGATCACAGATATTATCCACTACCGCCTCCCTCCTTCCCTCTGAGTAGTAACAGAGGTGTGAAAAGTACAATCACGTATTCTCAATGCCCGGCATGTTGTAACTGCTGAATTATCATCATCATCATCATTATATGGGACACAAAAATTCCAGTAAGATCTAATGAGAACAGGCTGAACTGTCACCTCCCTAATTCTAGAATTTTTGTATCTATTTATGTAATCCAAGATCACATAAACTGCTATCAACTTTCTGGCAGCACCATTGGCTGGTGACTCACTGTCTTGCCAGGCAGAGCAGTGGCTGGGCCAGCTCCTCCAGAGGAGAAACAGTCTTCAGATCCCAGGACTGGGGACCAAAGGCAACATGGCTTTTGTTTTGTTTTGTGTGCTAGGGACTGAGACCAGGAGGTGCTGATCTGTATCCCCAGCCCTTGCCTTGAACTTGCAATCCTCCTACCTCAGCGCTCAAGTAGTTAAAATCACAGGTGAGAACCATTATGCCCAACTAGCATCGCCTCATTCTTGTTTTTTGTCTTTCAGAAGCGACAGTGTCAGCAGGAAAGCTGATTTTCTCCAGAATGGTAAGGCAGCTGCTTGCCCTTCTGGCCCTCTGCAGAGGAGTCCTCTCATCCAGGCTAGGAAACCAGTATTATTCTTCTCCACATTCCTGCTCAGATAGCTTCAGTGGCCCCAATTTAGCCAGAATGGCCTCTGAGCCTCCAAGTTCCTCGGATTACCTGCCACAGTCTGGGCAGGGCCAGCCCCCTCACCAGGGTCCCGAGCCTGGTCTCAAAGCTCTTGGGACCTGCCAGGACCCAGTCTCCTAGGCCCCTTCTCTGTGAGCTCCCCCTATAGGCTCAGCAGGACCAAGTATTTTCTCTGCTTTAGACAGAACGCACAGGCCCCAGGGTTCAGGCCAAAGCGGTGCCTCTGGCACACAGAATGACCCTGTGAGTATGCCAGCCTCCCCAAGCCACACCTCATCATTCATCCCTTCACTGACAAGGCCAACACCAAGTTGCCCCGTACCCTGATTCTACCTCGGCTGGGTTTGATATCCCTGGTGATTCCAGGGCAGTGGTGCTGGCGTCCTTGGGACGCTCAACCCACCTCTTCAAGGAGGTGAATGAGGAGGCTCGCAGCCACCTTTCCATGCAGCAACCTCAGCACATTCCACATCAGTTGGTCAGAACCCAGTTCCATTCTCCTGGTGCCAGATGAAGAGCCGAATACACTACTTTACATACAGTGAGTCCCTGACTTACGAACGACTTCTGTTCTGGGAGAACATTCATAAGTCACGTTCATTTGTAAGTCTGCAAAGTGAGTCTTATACACCTTTGACACAAATATACAATGTAAATGTAAAAAAACCCAAACATATACAACAAAAACCACTAATAAACTATTTTTACTTTTATAGTTACCTTTAAATGGTGGTACAGTACAACTGTAAATAAACTATTTTTACTTTCACGGTTACCTTTAAATGGTGGTACAGTACACTGGAACTATAAAAAACTATTTTTACTTTTACAGTTACCTTTAAATGGTGGTACAGTATAACTGTAAATAAGCTATTTTTACTTTTACAGTTACCTTTAAACGGTGGTACAGTACAACAACTGGCATCTAGGGGATGCATGGAGTGAATGACAAGAAGAAAGTTACTAACTGGAGGAGGGAAGGTAGGGTAGAGTCATCTATGATGAGAAAAAAAGCTACTACTCAGACATCACTGATCATTTTTTTCAAGAGGGTAGACAGAACTGAATCCATCAATATTGGGTACGAGTGAAATTCCATCCTGCCTTCTCTCGCCTGTTGCTGATGATCCTTCAGCTCCACCATCTCCCACCTGCCCCCTACTCCAGTTAGTAAGTACTGCACTATCCTGTGGGCACACAGCAGCACAACCGTGACAATGTCTGCCAGACACGTGAGATACTTCTGTGATTTGTTCGCATCTAAGAATGTTCACAATGTGAGGTCCGTTCCTATCTGTGAAAGTTCGAAACTCAAATGTTCATAAGTTGGGGACTTACTGTATATTATTTTAAACAATCCCATGTGAGAGGAACACTATTATTTATAATTTTTAAAGATGAGGAAACTAATGTTCAGAGACTAGAAGGAGCTCAATCAAGTGTACACAGCTAGTCAATGATGGAATTCTCTAGAGCTCAGGCCTTCACTGCTGTACCACACTGCCTCCCTCCCCCGTCCCCATCCTAGGCCCCAACCTGTCTTGACCAACTTCTGAGTCTCAGGCAGACTGAGCCTCAGTTAAGTTCCCTGACTCATTTTTCCAGCCTTCCCATACTGTCCCACTTTCCTGCCACGGCCAGGTAGGTCACGCAGGCCTGGGTGAGTTCGGGAGTCCAGGGAGAGAGAGGCCCCCGGGAATGAGAGTGGTTCTCTCTCCTGGGGCCCCAGGCCAACCAGCAGAAGAAATTCTAGTTAGGCTCTGAGGAGTGTATGAACCAATCCCCAGGAGCCTGTGGCCACAAACTCGTTCCACAAACATATACAAAAGCACATGTCCGAATGTTCACACAACTGTGCTCAGCAGACACAGGTGCATACTTACACATACCCCAGCCACAGGTACACCTACATGGTCACATACACACACAGACACACACACTATGGGGTCCTGAGTGGTTGGTTTCATTTTCACCAGACTCAAATGAGCCTTCTTGAATCTGGCTCCTCTTTGCCTCTCATGCTCCCCTGGGTCCCTCCCCACTTCTGAAGCTGAGTCTTCTCCCTCCTCTCTTCCACAGCCCATCTGCGAGCACATGGCAGAGCCTCCAGATTGTCCCCAGACACCTCAGCTCATCTGTGGCACTGATGGGGTCACATATAACAATGAATGCCATCTCTGTTTGACCCGCATGTAAGTGGCCCCCACCTTGCTTGGATAGGCCCCGCCTTGGTACACACAAATCTGAAAAGAGCAAGACTTAACTGGCTTCCTTTATACACACTTGATCTGAGAAGTCTTCCAACCTTAACCCCTAGCAGAATGAGCCTAAGTGTAATTCAAGGAAAGCATAAGATTCCAAGCAGAAAACGGAAGTGGACTTTGGTTGGGGGCACAGGGTGGAGGGAGGTGTGTTGGAGTGGTTTTTGTTTTTTTTTTTTTTTTTAGACAAGGTTTTGCTACATAGTCCGGGCTGTCCTTGAACTCACTAGATAACCCAGACTGGCCTGAAACTCACAATCCTCCTGCCTCAGCCTCCCAAGTGCTCAGATTACTGGTGTGTGCCACACCTGGCAAACCCTGGGTTCTTTTCCTTGTTCTACCCTTGACTGCTAGGTGACCTCATTTGTTCTTTCATCTAGCCAATGTTTATTTATTCAGTATTTACTCCAAGCAAGCCACTAAGGACAGAATAGGGCACAGTGAGATAAGACGGTGTACGGTGTACTTGCCTTCTGGAGCACAGCTGGTCTAAGGGGGAAGCCAGGTTGATGGCAGCTAATTACAGCCCAGAATGCTCAAGGCTCAGATGAAGCACAGAGTGCCATGGGAGCAGGGAAGGCTGCCTGGAGGCAGTAACAGCTGTGCTCATCCCTGAGGAGGGATAAGTAGAAATTAGCTAGAAAAAAGAAGGGAAGATAATTTCAGGTAGAAAAAAGGCACATGGAAAGGCCTGGAAGGGAAAGAACATTTGTATGAAGCAACGTGTAAGAAGTTGGACATGCCAACATGTAGTTTAAGGGAGAATGAGGCAGAGGCAGCAAATGAGTCCAGCGAGGTTAGGAGGGCCAGAGCATGACTTTAGTTCATCAGATCATCCACTTTTTTTTTTTTAATTTTAAACCAAGAACATGTATTGGTACATTTTACATATAATGGTTACATTCATCACATTTATTTTGTACCTGTACCTGATGCATCTTGGTTCTCCCCCCTCTCCTACCCCTCCCCTCTGTTCCCTCCCTATTTACAGCAGGTTTATTCATAATTTTCCATATTTTTCCTTTCCCTTTTCTTTCCTTTGTTGCCTTTCTGCTTCCCCCCTTCTTTCTTTCTAGTACTCCTCTCCTTTGTATATTATCTTCCTTTTATATAATATCTATTACACCTCTTTATCCTTGTTTACAGTTATGGTTTCTCATATCAGAGAGACAATTCGATGTGTGCTCATGAGTGTCTGATTTATTTCACTTAAAAGTATGTCCTCAAGGAACATCCATTTACACACAAATGACTCTAGTTTATCCTTTTTTATGGCAGTGTAGTACTCCATTGTGTAGAAAAACCACATTTTCTTTAGCCATTCATTGGTTGTTGGGCATTTAGGTTGTTTCCAAGACTTAGCTATTGCAAATTGTGTTGCTATGAACATGGTTGTGCATACGTCCTTGTGGTATGACGATTTTAATTCTTCTGGGAAGATCCCCAGTAGGGGAATAGCTGGGTCAAATGGAACCTCCAGTTGTAGTTTTTTGAGGACTCTCCATATTGATTTCCACAGTGGCTGGACCAGTCTACATTCCCACCAACAGTGGAGGAGGGTTCCTTTTTCCCCGCAGCCCCTCCAGCATTTGTTATTGGTTGATTTTTCCATATACGCGGTTCTTTCTGGAGTGAGGTAGAATGTTAACGTTGTTTTGATTTGCATCTCTCAAATGACTAGTGATCTTGAACATTTTTTCATATATTTATTTGCCATTTTTCAGATCATCTACTTAATCTCAGTTTCTTCACCAATAAAATCCTCAGTCAGTCTAGAGCAAAATAAGATTATGGAAGAGAAGAAAGTCCTTGGAAACTGTAAAGCTCTCAGATATGGTTTGTAGTATAAGGAACAGGGCATTGTCCTAGCTTTAAAAAAGATCATGATAATTAAAGACACGTGGTTCGGGGATGCCAGGACAGGCTCACTGTGTGAACGGACGTGAAGAGTGAGGGGAGGGAAGAGGCAAGGGCAATGTGCTTGTTTTCTAATCTCAAAGTGGTTTCTAAGTTTTGGGTGGCAGGTGGTGTCTTATGTCGAGATGAGGATCACGGAGATAGGAGCAGCTTTAGGGGCGATGGCTGCAGACAGCCAAGCTTCTGCTGTATCCCAGCGGAGATGTGCAATAGGCAGCTGCGTGAACAGGCAGGCAAAGGTCCAGGCTGGGGACAGATCTTGCAGCCATTAACATGCAGGGGTAGCTGAAACCCCAGGAGGCTGACATCTCCCAGAAGGAGGGTACGTAAGAGGGTAATGAAAGGACGTACCCACAGACTCTGCGCCCCCAGGACAGTGATGGTGAACTTTTTAGAGCTTTCAATGATACAAACAGCCTGTTGTGACATGTGTGCCATAGGTTCGCCACCACTGGCCCGGCATCTACCCTGCACTGGCACAGGGGGAGGAGGCAGGCTCAGCAGGGTATCTGCACGGACCGAGCCTGGTCCTTGAAGGGTACGTGACAGTTCCCACAAAGGTGACCTCATCCTTGTTTCCTGTGATTCTAGAAAAACCAAAAAAGACATCCAGATCTTAAAGGATGGCAAATGCTGACCCCAAAGGAGTGTTTTGAGCCATGAAGCTTTAAACTGAAAAACAGCAATGTGCAGGAAGATGTGATGTACAATAAAAGATCAGCCCAATCAGCAATGTGGACCAGTGTCTTTGGGGACTTGGGAGGTAGTTGCAGATCTTGCCCTGTCCACCCTGCTCTGAATCTGATGTGCAGCTCCTCCCCATCCCTCTGTTGCTCAAGTCTGTCACATGTCCCCTTAGAGAATGCAGTTATCTTCTGCCACTTTGAGAGGCCAACCCCTGAACCCAGAACACTGCCTGCCTCAGCCTGCACTATTAGGAGGAGAATGCGGATGACATCAATCCCTTTGGGTATATGGTTCAGGCTCACCTGTGCCCTTCATGGCTTTCTGCTAAGCTGTACACACACAAACAGCTAAACACAACAGCTTGACATGGACATGGTGGATATTCACGCTGTGTACAAGGTACAATTGAACTGCTTGTTGTTCTACTGGGCTAGGTCTTTATATTCAAAACCAGAAGCTGCCCCAAGCCCTCTGAGTGCCCTCTGCCCCTTGGCCACCCAGACTGTCACCTGGAAAGCCCCACATCTCCCAGTGTCCAGTGTGTAGGGTTAAGTAACTCCTGGCACAGCAAGCCTTCCAGACCTGCTCTGCTCTTTAAGTCAATATTCACTCACTAGTTGACATGAGACACAACTCCAGGCATGCGCAGCATACATGTACTCATACAATGGCCCACAGGGATCCACAGCATCCAGAGAGCCCACGAGATCCAAGGTTGTGGTATATGCCAAATATCCTGTCTTTTGAGCAAAGCCCTTAATAACAATAAGTGTGCAAAGGCCTAGCCAGATGGGAGTAATTTCACCCACAACTCAGATTTCTGCCCCAGGGGGTAGAATGAGCAAGAAATGCCATAGGAAAACACACAACATCAAAGGAGAAAACAGGGCAGGGAAGGAAGGGGCCAAATTTCCCCCAACCACTAAAATGGGAACATCAGAAAGAATTGTTGCTGAAAAATTCACAGGTGACAGGGATCAGGTGATCTACAGGCCCCTTTATCACTACTGATAAACTTGCTTCCCACCTGCACATGAATGATGTAGTATTAAATTTGGTTGTGAGACAGAAAATCAAAATAGTAATGGCTAAAGCAAATAGAAATTAATTTCTCTCACATGGACCTATGTTCCTATATTGTGACTCTGCCATCCTCATAAGTTTCAAACTCAAGGTCCAAAACAGCTGCTCCAATTCCAGCCATCACATCTTTATTCCAGGCCACAGAGAGGAGGAAAGGGCCTACCAACTGCCACTGAAGATACTTACAAGATGTATATACTCTGTTCAAATCTCATTGGCTAAAATAATTCTTGGTCTTGCTGGAGTGAGATTGAGAAATATCTTTATCTGCATTAAACTAAAAACTACTTCTCTTACTGGAGAAGAAAATGGATATTGGTGACATATGAAAGTCTCTACCCAAAGTGGGAAGCCCCTCTAACACCCAAGTGGCATAGAGCAGCCAAGTGTCTCTTCTGTGAACTTTCATTCCCAAGCTTCTACCCATATGCTAAGGAGTCACAAAAATTAAAGCTGAATAATGTGCCAGACAGCCCACTGGAAGAAATACCTAACTCCCCACTTACAGATGCGGAGCATTCCAAAACCCAAGTGTGGGCCCCTAAAAGCTGCATCTGGAGCATGTGACCACACTGCCCTGGCCATTGCTGACTGGCCAAAACCCTCCCCTGGGTTCTTCACATTGGAAATAAGAAGCAGAGGCAGTTCTGTCACAGTGAAGCTGTGTATACTACATAAAGGCCATAGGAGCCATGCTTCCTAGCTTGTGCAAGAAGCAAAAACTGACTGACAAGGACATGCAAAAAGAGATAGGGACAGTGACTCTGGGAAACATTTGAATTCCTGAAACCCAGCTGTCCTTCATTGTCCCAAAGTGACATGGGATAACTGGATGCCCTGCCCATAAATTTTCTATTTTGCCCAATTTCTTTAAGTTTCTGATACTTTCAACTACAGTCCCAACCACCACATGAAGAAGAGCTTCTCAAAAGTAACCTGGAAGCTGTGCCTTGAACAACAAATGAAACTCACCAACTAAAAAGACAATGTGAAGGAAAATACTTTCAACTCTGTGAAGTCTGGGATCGTGCATCCCCACTTGTTCTCCCTGCAGTGGGACTGATCCTGCCCCAGGAAAGTGGGTGACGGATAGGGGTGTTCTCTTCCTGGTCCCAGGTGTATGGATGAGCAGGTCTGTGTGTACAGGCCTCCTGTCACCACCCTACACGCCCACCTAGCAGCCCATGCCGTGGGGCCTCATGTAAGACAATTACCAACGCTGTAAATAGCAGCTCTGACAGAGCTTTTGTCAGTACATTTGTGGAAACTTCACTATTGATGAATGCATTTTACATTCATTCACTCCCCAAATACTTGAAGACCTACTACATACCCAGTAAGGTGTTTGAAATATTGCTGTTTATGAGATAAAGATGCTCCTTAACCCAAGGACTTTCCAGTCTAGTGTGAAAGGCAATTATAGTATTAATCAAATCATCTCACAAATAAATTACCACGGGGGCTGGGGATGTAGCTCAGTGGTAGAGTGCTTGCCTAACCGGCATGAGCCCTGGGTTCAATCCCTGATACTAGAGGGGAAAAAAAAAAATCAGACTATGATAAACCCTGTGAGAAAAGCTATGGAAAGCCATAAGAGGATGTCACTAAGCAATCCTGATGTGGTCTTAGGCAGTAGGTAGGGTTTCTCCATTGAGAGGCAGGTGAGTAATGTTCTGAAAGATGAATAAGCATCACCTACCAAAGGGGTAGGGGTGAAAGAAGGGTGCTAAGAGCCACCCACCAAAGGTAGCAGTGCATGCAAAGACCCGTGGGGCGGGAGAATGCATACTGCATCTGAAGACCTGAAAGACTGGTGAGGCCATTGGTGGGGCAAACGGGACAGGGGCTGAGGAGATGGGAGAAGGCAGAGGGTAAGGACTTTGGTCTGTATCCTAAGAGACATGGGGCACCACCAGAGCTTTCTAAACAGGGGACGGACAGCATATTCTATGATCACTCTGGCTGCTCTGTGTGGAGTGAACTGGGTAAGAGCTAGAGAGGAAATGGAGAGGCCAACATGGGGGACAAAGAGAGAAAGAGGGAGAGAAGAAAGATGAAGATCAAAAAAGAAAGAAAGAGAGGGAGAGAAAGACAGACAGACAGACAAAGCACTTGCAACCCTGTATCAGCTGGGAGACAGAAGTGTACAGATTAAAAACATGAGCTCTGACACTGAACTGCCCAGCTTTGTCACAGCTTTACTACTTATTCTATGATCTTGAGTAAACTATCCAAATTGTGTTTCTTCCACTTCTTCCTTTATGTGACGATTAAATGACTAATATACAGTCACTGGAGACTATATATTAGTCATATATATATATAAAACATGTATGTATAATATGTACATTATATATTATATATTACACATGTAATGTGTACATTATATATATTATATATTACATGTATAATACATATATATATGTATTTCATTGAAAGCTTAGAACAGTGTCTGGCCCACAATGCCTTCTGATGAAATGCGGCCCAGCCAGGTGTGGGACACATACCTACAATCCCAGCTATTTAGGCAGCTGAGGTAGGAGGATTACAAATTTGAGGCCAGCCTGGAAACTTAGCAAGACCCTGTCTCAAAACAAAAAATAAAAGGATTTAGGATGTAGTTGTAGTTCAGTGGGAGAGCCCCCAAACTGCTGTAGCCCAAGGCCACATAGGAATTATATATAAAAAACAGATAAGTGGTGAACTACCATTAAAGTTGAGGCTGAGCTGGGCGCCGAGCCTTGTCCACTTGTCCCTCTCTGTCATCACCTGGCCTGAGGTCTGACCCTCCCCACCCTAAATTCCTAGGACTTTAGTGAATTCCTTTCTGCTCAATGAGGTGGGCCTCAGGTGGCCTGTAGGGAGCCAATTTCCTGGGCACTGTGCTACAGAATGGGGTGACAGTAGTTGATCAGTTTAAGAGGGGTTCCACTATACATAGTCACTCTCAACTTTATTTAACATAAACTCTGACTAAGGGCACAAAAAGCCTTTTTTCTTCATACTTCATCAATCAAAAACAAAACATTTTTCTGCTTGATGACAGGCACACAAACTCGTTTTTAATAGCAATGGTAGTGGGGAGAAATCCACAAAACTAACAGAAACAGTTTCAAAGGAAATGTAGATGTCAGAGGATATGGTTAACAGAAATGCCCTTGAAGGAAACACATGTCACTCCTGAGAAGTTTCTGGGGCTTCATCCCCTACCTACTTTAGTCATTCTGGCTCCCCTTCCTTGCCCTTTCTGAGCCATGGTTCTGACCTTTTTGTTTTTGTTCTTTTGAGACAGGATCTTGCTATGTAGTTCAGGCTGGCCTTGAACTCACTATGTAGTTCAGGCTGTCCTCAAAATCGCGGGGATCCTCCTGCCTCAGCCTCCCAAGTACTGGGATTACAAGCATGCACCACCATACCCAGTGCAGCTTTCAAACAGACTGAATCAACAATGGGCTCTAAAGTTTTGAAGATTTGCTTAGGGACAAGGAAGTCCATTCACCAACCATAGGTCCTGGATATCTCAAGACTTGTAGCTGGGCAGGGTCACTGGGAGGCAAGGACAAGGTCTTTAAACCAACAATCTAGCCAGATGATCTGGAATTAGGTCATGAGTGACACTGTGGATGCCTGTGTGCCAAACGCCTGTTTCAAACCAATCTCAACATTTCTGACTAGATGCAACCTCCTGATGACTCTGGTTTTATATCTGTGGGACTCTGCCATTGCAAGACTAAGAAAGCCTTCATGTATCTAAAGACCAGGCTGCCCTGTAAACCCAACACTAGCACTAACCAGCCCACAGAAAGCACCCGAAGGTCAGAAGGGCTGGTAAAACATGGGCAGGGAGGCCCTTTCTAGAAAAGGTGGTGCTGGACAGCACAGCCACACAGAGGCAGAACAAGGAAATAGAGCAGTTCTACTTAAAGTTGCAAAGACAGCACTTTTTCACTGAGAACCGGTGGAGGAGTAGGAAAACGGACAATTGGCCGGTTGCCTGTGGCAGCTCTGGACAAACAGGCAGCTTCTGTTCCAGAGAAGGCAGGGCGGTGGTGCTGCTCTTCAGGGCAGCAGAGCTTCTCTCCACTGCACCTCACTCAGTCAGGGCCAAGTTTGCAGACTGCAGTCGCTCGGTCTCTTGGCAGATGTTCTCCTCCACTGTGTCGCACTCAGCAAGGAATGCCTAAAAGATGGACACAGGGCAGTGAGGGCCCTGCCAGAGCTGGCCACCCCACCCCAGCCTGCTCTTGGCCATTCTGGAACCAGTGGGTGGGACTCAGCAGGCCGTGCAGGGGTCGGGATGGGCACCCCGCCTGAGCTCCAAGGTAAGGAAAGGGAGGGAGAGGAAGTACAGGGCTGTGGACTCTGACCACGTTCTAGGCCAGTGACTCCCAAAAAGGCTGTACAAAGAGGAGGCCTTCTTTCAGGACCACTGCCCTGCAACAACACGACAAAAGGGGACACTGCAAATATGAATGGGGTCAGCACTCTCTGCTCTTCAGTGAACCTCTTCCTTAAATAGCTTAAATTTAAATGGAACTATAGGGACATGAAGTGGACCCTTCCTGATGCTCTGGGTTCATGCTGATAAATAAACAATAACGAAAAAAGACCCATGCCATATACCACATTTCTATACTGCCCTACCTTGAACAGATAAACCCATATGCCAACATATCAATGCATTAGTTTGCCATGCACTACCACACAACTCACCTGAACCTTTTTCACCAAGCCCTTCCTTTTTAGCCTACTGTCTTTGAAATTTTCTGGTAGGATCTATGGAAGAGAACGTTGGCATATAAACAGTCTTCAGTGACAGTAACATTAACACGCATCAGAAACACATACAATACACCAAAAAGGTCACTGATGTGACAGAAATGTGCATTTTTAGAAATTATTTCTCCAGGTCTCTAACCTACGTAGCTCTTTCCATAGTTCTCGTCCCCATAAAAAGACCTTTGTTCTCAATGTCTGGGCCATAAAAACTGACCTATAACACAGACTTTGTTCTTTCACTGTTTCCTATGTATGAATGCTATGCCCTGGCCAGACCATGTGCCAGGGAAAGCACTTCTGCTTATTTTTTATAACCCACCACCCCCACACACTGCCCAGAGAATCCCAAGTCCAGAGTGGTTCACCCTTAAGAATAAATAGGCCTAGAGATACTTCTACTGTCATCTGTAAGAGAACCTGGGGTTAGTGATTAGCAGCCTCACAGGATCTGGGTCTGGCAGTATTCTGTATTGGAAATGAGCTCAGTGGAATCATTAGTCACCTGAGTGCCAGGGAAAATGAAGCCCTGTGTTTCTCTGACCATGAGATCACAGAACACTTGGGTCCCAGGTTCATAACTACAGATTTCAGTTGTATACATACAAATATAAAACCAGACATGTAATATATATATGACACATAATATATACTACATATATATGTGTGTATATTTTTTTTTAATATGACAAAAGCTTATGTTGGTGGGCTATAAGTGCCTAAAGATCAGGAACTATCTTACTGCTCTGTATATTTACCCAGCACCAAGCATGGTGTCTGCCACACAGTGGTAGATGTTCAATATCCTCAAGTGATGGGCTTGCTCAGGCAACAGGGGTATGTTACTGAAAGAGGGAAATTGACTGAAATACTGCCATGGGGAACTAGTTCTTCTGAGTTGAATATTTACCATTGCGTCAATCTCCTCCAAGATCTTCATAAACTGCTCAATTGTGGCTTTTACTCTCCTATCAAGTTTGCAAAGAGCTTCAGCTTGCAAATCCTTGGCCAGAAAACCCTGTGGAGGAATAATGCATTACTGGAAGGGCTTCTTGATGTTAATGGAAAACTCCATGCCACACCATTAAGGAAGTGATCATACCCTGAGTCTACCATTGCCTAAAAGGCCAGGCCACATCTCAGACCCACAACTTCATCTCTTGGGAAAAACATAAAGGCTGGGGGCTGGGGATTTAGCTCAGAGGCAGACCACTTGCCTAGCAAGCACGAGGCCCTGAGTCCAAGCCTCAGCACTTCCCCACAAAAAAACAAAAAGGCTGGCCTTGGGCCAGTCCAGTATCTCTATCAGGCTGCAGGTGTAGATCTCAAATAAACCATAAGGCTTCAAAAGCTTCCTGAGGCCTGCCTCTGATGATACGCCCAGTCACAAGTGTGTACCTGCACACAAGAGGCAGACAAAAGCACAGGTTTTAGTGTCTGACAGGCCTCGGCCCAAATTCTGACTCTGTTTACTGGCTTGTGCCTTACAAGTAATTTTTATGTTCTGTATTAGTACCAATATGGTTATTTAAAACTTCTATATAATCACCATCATAATGAAAACAGCATACACTCATCATGTTATAAAATGAGGGAGGAAAGGTGGTTTTGAGGTATTCCTAATCTTCACTGAGTTTTAGTAACCCATCTCTAATATGAGAAATTGAATAGGATGACTTTCACCCCTACTACACCCCAGTAAAATCAAGTTCAACCTGAACCTTTTATGAATCAACAAAATGATCTCTGCCTTGCTAAACATAATACAACAGCCTGGACTGCAAGAAGCCACTTGGTTTATTTCAGACACTACATGATTCTAACATGGCAGATGCTGTCCTATGAAAACAAATGGATGCTGGCTGAGGTCTGATATAACAGTGACAATAACACTTTAAAAGTACCATTTTTTTGCAGTGCTGGAACTGAAACCAGGGCCTTGAGTATGCTGAGTAAGCATGTACCATTGAGCTACTCCCCCAGCCATAATAAACACTTTTAATCCTTACAACTACCCTGAGAGGAAAATACCATTCATGTTCACAACGGGACCATAATTTGTGTGTTTGACTGCTGGGCAGCTCTGAACCACTGGTGGTACAGGTATGACTGTCCCCATTGGGTGGCATAGACAGTCCCATCAGGTAGTACAAGCTGCCTGATGGGACAGTCATGCATATACCACCGGTGGTTCCAGCCAGCAGGAACGTGTTAAATACTCCTTTTTGCTGGTGAGGAGCTTGA
Source organism: Hystrix cristata (assembly GCA_004026905.1). Classification (NCBI taxonomy): domain Eukaryota; kingdom Metazoa; phylum Chordata; class Mammalia; order Rodentia; family Hystricidae; genus Hystrix; species Hystrix cristata. The sequence goes on from PVJO010005969.1 coordinate 47,171, forward strand.
AACAAAGACAAACCTGTCAACAGAAAGAGAAGGGGCAAAAATTGGGAATGTAGTCACGGGTAGAGCAAGGCCCTGGGTTTGATCCCCAGAACTGAGATGAAAACAGAGAGACAGAGATAGACAAGAGACAGATACCAGGATCTGAACCCAAAGAGTCTGCCTACAGAGTCTCATCTCATAATCACACATCATATCCACAAATTTATTACAAAAGGTAGAAAGTCAAAGTTTATGAAGGACATTACCTGCTGGATCCCAGTAAGTTCTTTATTCAGCTCTTCCAGGTGGTTAGCTATCTTCTCCACAGACTTATCCAAATTTTTCAACTTCTTCAGTTCAACTTCTTCCTCTGGATTGCTCTAAAATGATGAATAAAATGAAGTCGATAATCACCAAGACCAACAGCCTCTGATGGGAAAAAAAAACCTGACTAGAGTTGGGCTAAACTATTTATCTAGAGGGTGTAATTCTCTGCTTGGAAAAGAAATCAGAGGGTTATACATTAACGTTTTCTACCTACAAAGACTCTAGTCTGGAAAGAAGGAAGGTGTGAGGTTAACATTCTTATCACAGTCCTGACAGCCTAGGTTCAGAGAGTGGAGCCGATCTACGTGTCAGACTAAGCCTCAGCTCTGGGCTCCTCAACAGCCTGTCTAGAGAGTGGAAGGCAAACAGATTACAGTGAACACCTGTGAGGAGTCCAGAAGGCCAAGACAAGCAGAATTCAACCATTCCTGTAAGTGGAATTTCTAAATGCCATCCTCAAATTGAACAAGCCTATTTAATATAATAATGACAATGAAGAATAGTTTTTTTGGTGGTACTGGGGGTTGACCCCATGGCCTTCACACTGAGCTACATAACCAGTCTTATTTTTTTAAAGACAGGGTCTTGCTAAATTTCCCAGGCTGGTCTCGAATTTCCGATCCTCTTGCCTTGGTCTCCCAGAGTCCTGGTATTTAACAAATACTTTCACTGACCATTCATTACATGCCAGGCACTGTCCTAGCATATTACCTGTATTTTTTTTTTTAGTCTTACTACAACCCTAAGAAGGAGTAGTTGTTTTACGGATGATCAAACTGAGGTTTACTGTACTAACCTAAGGTCACACACCTAAACAATGTAAAGCAGACTGGAATTCAGACCAGTCTCTATATTTTCTGGGACAATTGCAACTGGAGGTCTTATAGCTTCTTCAGGCTCAAGCCATGGCTTCCACTACTGTTCATCCCCATTTTCCCTTCTCTTCAGCAAGAAATTTAGAATACTTGGCCTTCTTTCACGTAACAACTAGTAACCAGGGCTGCAAACTTCCTGCTTTGTTACACTACCCTCAGTTGTTTATTCTTCTTTGCAGCTAAATTCTCAGTCAGACTCCTGGCAATTCCAAATCTGGATTAGATTTTCGATTTTCTTCTTCTATTCTGCTAATCTCTGCCCCCTCTCCACTCATCCCCCTCAACTGAAGTAAAGAAACTTCACATGCTCATCAACAACTCTGTGTCACAATGCTTTCTCATCACTGCATCACTGGTCACCAACTGAATCTTTTCCCCTCCTCAGTTTTTTAGTATGAACCTTTCTAGTCAAAGAGCATTTTCCCCTTGGGGAGATTTTTAATGAAAATGGTGGTTAAAGGGAGACAGGCTCTGAAACTAGTGTACAGTACCTTTTTTTTTTTAGTACTGGAGATTGAACCCAGGGCCTTCACACTGAGGTACATCCCCAATCCTTTTCATTTTTTGTTTTGAGACACAGTCTCATTGAATTGCTACATTTCTCAGGTGAGGCTCAAATTTGCAATCCTCCTGCCTCAGCCTCCCAGAATACTGGGATTACAGGAATACACCATCACATGTGACTCACAGCGCTTGTTACTGACACAACACAATGCCTCCTAATTCTTAAGCAAAAACTCAAATCAACAGGAGCAGGAAGGTGCAAACAACAGAACAACAAAATTGGTAATTCCATCAAACAGAGACGACTTAAAGAAGTGTTTTACCAGGGCTAGGGATTTAGCTCAGTGGTTAGACTGCTTGCCTCCCAAACACAAGGCCCTGAGTTTGATCCCCAGCATCAAAAAAAAAAAAAGGGAAGCATTTTGCCAATGCAGAATCTGGGCCCCCAATTTGGCCTTCTAAGCAGAAATATGTACAAAAGACTTAGTCATTTAATTCTGAGGAATTCAAGTGGAAAAAGTAATTTACGAAGAAAATAAAAAAAAAAAAAAGAAGAAAAAGTAATTTACCTTTTCCCCAATTAACATGACTCGGCAACCATTTTGTATTCCAAGTGTTGACAATGGCATCTCCATTTCCTTCAGAGATTTTCCTTGAAAGAGAAAAAAAGTATGTCAAATTGTAACAATTGTACAACACAGAAAATAGATTTCAGCAAAGATACAGGAAACAGACAAATGTGTTCCCTAATAAGAAGAGGATGAACTGGGATAACCTTTTAGAAAGTGTCTTGATCCAATAATTTCACTTGAGATATTTATCCTGAACAAATAACTGGACAGCACCTAATATTCAGTACGATCTTTTTTTTTTTTTCTTTTGTAGTACCAAGGATGGACCACGGGGCCTTTATACTAAGCTACATACCCATCCCTTTTTATTTTTTTTTATTTTTTCTGAGACAGACTCTCACTAGCTGGCTAAATTGTCCAGAATGAGCCTGAACCTTCAATCCTCCTGTCTCAACCACCCAGAGTGCTGAGATTGCAGGTGTGCAATACCATGCCTGGCTTAGTACAATCTTATAATAAGGAGAAACTATAAAGAGCCAAATATGCAGGAATTAGGGGCTGATTAATCATACATTTGTATAATAGCAGACTATTTAGTAGTCACAAAAGCTCTTTTTTTTTCCAGGACACTTCAATCACACAGTGAACATCAATGACCCACTGTTATTAAGGAAAAAAAAAAAGTTATAAAATGTATGAGTTAGGGACTTAGCTCATAGGTAGAGCACTTGCCCAGTATGCATAATGCCCTGGGTTCAAACCTTAGCACTGCAAAAAAAAAAAAGTAGGGCTTTATCCAGGAGAACATTTTCTTTTTGTGTTTCCTTCTATTTTAGAACATGAATTTCTACTGTCTGTATAATTCAGAAAATGTTTCTTGTTTTTTGAGACAAAGTCTTGCTATGTATTCCTGACTGGCCTTGAACTCATTATGTAACCCAGGCTGGCCTTGACGTTGCAGTGATCTTTCTGCCTCAGCCTCCTGAGTGCTGGCCCACCCGGAAAATGTTTTTAAAAAGAAAAAAAGGAGATATACTATGAAACATAAATAAAAATACTTCCTATTATTAAATTCTTCATAAGGACTGGCATCCAGTGAGATAAACCTGCTCCTATCAGATTATCAGAATAAGGGATTCCTAAGGGAACAGGAAGCCAGATGGGGTGAGGAGACGACAGGTCCCAGGGGAAATCAACATCATCCAATGGACCTGGCATATCCAGGTCCCCGATAAGTCTGTTCAAAATTTTCTCTGAGTCTGCATAACGCCAAGCCCTGGAAGTATAGCATTATTCTGCCCTCATGGAATTTGTTATTCTAACAGAGAAACAGATGTTAAGCAACTAAGAAAATTTCAGTTAAGGAGAAGTGGTAGTGGGTACCATATGAACATAAAGTATCTAACCTAGTGTGATGGTTGATTGATTGTGTCAACTTGTAAGAGAAGCTTAACTAAATTGGTTTAGCAATTCTACACCCTAGCGTGTAGAAGATCCACCCTAGGGCGGCCCATTCTCTAGATGGTATAAAGGGGAAATGAAGAGGGACCTAGGCCAGCCGGCTTCTTTGGATCGGTTTTGCTTCCTTTGGAGGAGCTCCAGAACTCCAGACCTTCACCTGGATACTTCAGACCTCTAGATCTTTGCCTGGATCCTTCAGGCCTCCAGACCTTCGCCTGGATCCTTCAGGCCTCCAGACCTTTGCTTGGATCCTTCGGACCTCCAGACGTTCGGCTGGGCCCACCCGATCTCCAGCTTGCAGACGGACCCTCTGTATGCTTCCATGCCTGACTTGTAAGAACCCCGAGGAAGCCAAATTGTAAGCTCTCAAATATTCATATATCTACCATTGTATCTGTTTCTCTAGAGAATACTGACTAATATACCTAGCTAGGAAAGACTGCCTATGTGTTTCATCAAAAAATGGTGAGATTTCTACAGTCATGCCACTTCAAATCTGATACCTGTCCAGATGTTTGAAAAATTCAGTACAAAGCAGGTCTTCAATAAATATTTGTTGAATGAATGAATAAACAAACAAACATATACTGTTCTGGTTTGAAAACTGAGTTACCATTATGTAAGATTAGGTAGTTTTAAATCTGTCCTTTATCTATATGAGCTCAAAGGTAGAAGAGAAATACTTACCCTTAAATATGAGCTTTTGAAAAGGCAATGGAACCCCTATGGCCTCTTCAACAGCCTGGGCCAGGTCTTGGACAATTGGTTCAGTTCTGCCTTGCTGAGAGGTAACGTGAAGGTCGTACTTTTCACTGCCTGGGCAGAAAGAAAACCATTTGATGAATATAACTTTTTCACATAAACCAGTCTATGCCAACACTTTATTACTTTTATTTTACCCAGCTTTCAAGGACCAGTTCATATGCTACTCCAAAGTGCCTTACCCCACCTACTCAGCTTTCCTCTCATGATCTGCAACAGGATTTTCCCCCTCTATTTTAAGAACAACTTCAATAAGAGCTGATATTTTAAGCACTTATGTGTAAAGGACTGTACTAGACTCATCTCATGCATTATCTTATTTAATCCTCAGAGAAACCCCATGAAGTAGGCACTACATGTTATTCCCTATTTCATAGACAAACAAACCGTAAGTTCAATTAACACTCAGCTATGGCAACTTAACTAGTGGAATAGGATTATGACTTTAAGTCCAGCTGACTCCAAAGCCCACACTTTTCATCAAAAGTTCTCTGCTCGTGGCCTGGCTGCCCTATACTCTGTGTTGTACTGGTTTTGTCTCCCTTGCTGCAATTGATGAGACTGTTTCTTCCAAGACTCCCACCAGACACACACTTAGGTACACCACAAGTGGTGATCAGTAAAGACATATGAATACAGTCAAACAGCTGTGAAAAAACTTTTTTTAAGCACAAAAGCTATTTTCCAAGTAGATGGAAACTCAAGAGGTGGCCTGTATCCAGCACATTACACCAAGCCTTCAGCTCTCCCAGCAATTCCATGAGATAGATGGGGGCAGGGGTTACCAAAAGCCTAGAAAGGAAATATCCACAAGGATCTGGAATAACTGCAGGATCTGGAATCCTGGTTTCCAGATTCCATGACACTCCTGCCTCCCCTAGCTGGTTACACAGAGCTCTCCAGTGTACTAAATTTGTTTAGTTTTCTGTCAACTCCAATGGGTACTAGGCAGTAATGAATGACTGGACTCAAGGCCCACTCAGTGGACGTGTGGTACCTGAAGCACTCAATAAACAATGCACAGCTCACCAAGCATGAAGTTTTAAACTCATCACAAGCTAGGTGTCCAGACACACTACAGCTGTACACAACACGACCAAACACAAGCCTGACACAAAGACACCATAACTCACAGGCACACAAACAAGTAGGTCCACGATGTGTGAACATGCTCCAACATCAAGAATCCAACAAATGCCAGAGACAAAATACACCGGCCACACGGAGAGGTGCCGTGACACAAGCCCTAGACTAAAGCCAGCCCCAGGAACACAGCCAAGAATCCATGCTACAGACGCCAGGACAAATACAAGGACCCATGCTCCCGGAGGACACGTGGCTAAAGCCACATAGACCCCACCCGACCCTCAGAGCCCGGCACGAGCCCACCCTGCCGCCCGGCGCTCACTGTGGGTGACAGTCACGCTAAGCCCGGTGGCCGCCATTTCCTGGGTCGGGGTCACCTCCTCGGTCCGGGTCACCTCCTCCGCCCGGGTAACCTCCTCGGCCCGGGTCACCTCCTTGGTCTGGGTCACCTTTTCGCTCTGGGTCAAGTGTGGCTGGGGATTCTTCTTCACCCGCGGCCTGCGAGCGCCGGCGGCGGCGCCCCTGGTGGATCGGTCATGTCCACTGGCTGCACTCCGGCCAGATGGACGCTGAGAGGAAGGAGGGCCGCGGCCAGCCGAGGACTCCGACCGGCGCGGCTCCCGGGAGGGCGGAGGAGCGCGCCGCCGGCGGCCCAGCCGCGCCGGGTTGCCTCGCGGTCTCGGCGCGCCGCCGTGCTCCGCCAGGCCCGCGCTGGTTAACCGCCCAGCGGAGGAGCAGAGCGTCTTGTCCAGCTACTCCGGCACCTATTTCCTGGCCCCGCCCTGGTCTGTCCGCCACGCCCTCCCCGCAGCTGCCCCTGCCTATCCGCTAAAACTGCCTCCAAGCCCCACCCCTTCAAGCAGGCCCCGCCTCGCTCAGCCAAAGACCCGCCCACTCCACGCACCGAGGCCCCGCCTGCTGTAGGCTCCCTCCCTACCCGTCCCAAACCTCTGAGCTCTTTCCTCGGAAGGCGGAATTGAAGACCCGGAAAAAAGAGCGAGAAATTCCAGCAAGCACACTGCGCTTGCGCCCGGTTAGGCCGGAAGTCGAAGTGGGAGTGATTCCGCTTCCGTTTCTAGTTTGCCCCTCAGTGTTTGGGTTTCTTCGCGGCCGCCCAAGATGAACAGATTCTTCGGGAAAGCGAAACCCAAGGCTCCGCCGCCCAGCCTGACTGACTGCATTGGCACAGTGAGCATTTGACCATTTGACAAGGCCCAGGGCCTCCAACACTTCCAACCACGCCCATCCGCGTCGCCCTGCTGCTGCTACTCCATCCCATGTCGGCCTTCTCCATCCGCCGCCTTCGTCCCTTCATCCCTGTTCCCAATTCCTGACGCTACAAACTAGAGACCTTCTGCTTTATCACTAACCCGGCCTACCTGCACTCAGCCCGTTTTGATGCCTATTGCTCTGGGTCCTCGCCTGGGTCCTCTCACCCCAGCCTGCTCTAGACCCATATTTCCTTCCCACCTCGTCCAGCCCTATCTCTTACTCCTTTTGCATTCCTCATCTCTCATCCGTATCAGGGCCCTTTCTGTGATATCCTAGGTCAACCTGTCTATACCTTAGTCCTGGGTCTCAGTAACACAAAATTCAGAACCTTTGCCCCTCAGAATAAGCCACTACCCCCACTCTAGGAAATGGCATTAGAGCTACTCTTGGCCAGTGTCCACTGGGCACTTCCTTGTTGAGCCCCAGCCTGGCCAGTCTCCGATTATCGGGAAATCTCAGTTTAGCCCAGTGATAAATTATTTTTCTACTTTATTCTTCAGGGGTACCTAGTATATCAGAATCTAGGGGAAAGAGTAGTTATGGAAACCTCCTAGGTAATCACTTTCCACCTCAAGCGAAGCACTGTTTTCCATACTTCACTTTAAGCTTCTTTTTTTCCTCCATATTTCTTCCTCTCCTGCCCCTTCCCGTGTAAGTAAAATGTAATAACTACTGCTGATTTCGTATTTTCCACCAAGGTGGACAGCAGGGCAGAATCTATAGATAAGAAGATTTCCCGATTGGATGCTGAGCTAGTGAAGTATAAGGATCAAATCAAGAAGATGAGAGAGGGTCCTGCAAAGGTAAGGTAGGCAGCAGTTGCTGCAGAAGGTATTTTGATAGTCTGAGCATCTATAGGAACAGGGTCTGCTGATAGGGGCTGTGAAGAATATGAAAGAGATATAGTCTGTCAAGGAGAAAATATGCATGAAGATGTATCCTTCAGGGAGGAGAATTTGCAGCCAGATATGAAAGGGAGATTGGATTTGATTTGGTGACGAGTACGTGCTGATAACATGTCCAGAAGTATGTACATGGGATCAGCATATTCTATTGAGAAGGTTATAATCTGGAGAGAAGGGCTGGGTGGATCTCAGGATCATTGAGTTGCCAGGCTGGTCAGGTTAGGTAGATATTGACTGGTTAAGAAGTAGCTTGTTGCTGGGGATTTAGCTCAGCAGTTAGAGTGCTTGCTTTGCAAGCACAAGGCCCTGAGTTCGATCCCCAGCACCAAAAAAAAAAAAAGGAGTAGCTTGCTGGGAAAAAGTACAGAATTAGGCATGTGGGACCAATGTTCTAATACTGTCACTATGGCTACCTACTAGCTCTGACCTTGATAAAGTCACTTATTTTCTGCTTCTGTTGGGTAGGAACATAATGTATTTAAGCACAAAGACTAGATGTAAAACTATCTTGTTTTTGCCAATTCCATAATTTATTAACCTTGTGAGCCAGGGTGTCACTGAAATTCAATTTTCCCATCTGCAAAAGGTGTTAATATGTACTTTATAGTGTGAGGATTAAGGCAGTAATTCATGTGATCTGCGGAGCACTACCTCTAAAACATAGTGTCATACAATAAGTACTAGTTACTATTTGAAAGGTAATAATATGTGGTTTTCCTTCCTTATTGAGGGAGACGAATAAAATGATATCTGGAACATTATAGAAAGGGAAGAGGTTTGGGGATTTAGCTCAATGGTAGAGTGCTTGCCTAGTAAATTCAAGGCCGAGTTTGATCCCCAGCACCCAAAAAAGAAAAAAAAGGAAGCACCAGGTGTGGTGGTACACACCTGTAATCCCAGCCTTCCAGGAGGTTGAGGCAGGAGGTTCACAAATTTGAGCTCTGCCTGGACAATTTAGCAAGACCCTATCTCAAAATGAAAAGTAAGAGCCAGGTGTGGTGGCACACACCTGTAATCCCACCACTCAGGAGGCTGAGGCAGGAGGATCTCCTAGAGTTTGAGGCCAACCTGGTGAAACCCCATCTCAAAAAACCAAAAAAGGGGGTGGGGAGCTGCTGGAGATGTAGCTTAGTGTGAAGGCCCTGGGTTCAATCCCTGGTACTAGAAATAAAAGGAAAAGAAAGGAAAGACTTTTCTCAGCAGCCTTCATTGATGGTGTGGTACAAAGAACAGAGGCAGGAAAGCCCATCTAGACTTGGGGAGATAAAAGCCCAAACCATGGTTGGTAACCATGAGAATGACAAAAAGAGTCAGTTTAAAAGTGAATTCCAAAAACTCATTAAAAGACAACAGAGAGGAAAGATAAGTTTGATGTAAAGGTTTTCGGCCAGAAGAAGTGAGAGGTTCATGGGACCATATTTAGACATTCCAAGGTGAGATAAGATTGAAGAGTCTGGGCATGTTGAAGTTGAGCTCTGTTGGGCCAAGAAGTGGAGCTGTTGCGTATTACGAAAAGGGAAAAGCCAGGTGTGATGGCTCGCTCCTGTAATCCCAGCACTTAGGAGGCTGTGTCCTTCCCAGGCAGGAGGCAGGAAGATCACCATGAGGGTGAGGCCAGCCTGAACTACATAGTGAGACCCTGTCTCAAAAACAAAAAAAAAGAGGAGAGTAGGTCAGGATACTGAAATGTGGGATGCAAGGGCAGACAGGAGCTAAGGCTTACAGACTGGACATCAGAGATAGGTATGTGCTTGGGAGAGGAAGAACAGAATGTAGAAGCCACTGTGTGTACTACTTTGAAAAAGAAAGTAAGCATGTAAATTTGCAGATAGGGGAGATTTCTTTTACTGTATGTATGTTTTCTACTTTTAAAAATTACATCTGTTTTTCTCCTCAGAACATGGTCAAGCAGAAAGCCTTGCGAGTTTTAAAGCAAAAGCGGATGTAAGTTACATGAATGATCTCCTTCCCTCTAGCAACTTGAACTAAAGGAAAAAACCATCAGTTTTTTGTTCAGTTTTCTATCATTGTTTTGTTTGTTTGTTTGTTTTCCTGGTGCTGGGGATCGAACTCAGGCCCTTGTGCTTGCCAGGCAAGCACTCTAATCACTGAGCTAAATCCACAGCCCTAGTTTTCTAAACATTCTTGATCTAATTAAAAATTTTCACTAATATGTAATTACATACAATCAGCTGTTTCCTTTGCCCTCGATTTATGTACCACATCTGTGGTAGCATTGTCTGTCTAATTAGAATTTTTTGCTATGATAGAGATGTTCTATGTTTGTATGTCCGGTCCAGTAGCTGTTAGCTACATGTGGCTTTTGGGCATGGGAAATGTGGTTAGTGTGACTAAGGAACTGAAGTTTTAATTTCATTTCTTTAATTTTATGTTTAAGTGCCCATATGTGGCTAGTGGCTACTACTTTGGACTGGCCAGATCTATAGGGTTTGTTTCTTTCATTATTTAGTTAGTATATCATTTTTGGTTTTGTTTGTAAGAGTAGGACTGCTGAATATTTACTGTCTCTCACAAGGATGGATTTTTTTTTTTTTTAATTACATTGCTGGGGATTGAACACAAGGCCTCTTGTGTGCTAGGCAAGTGTTCTCCCACTGAACTATACCTCCCCCACCTTTTTGTTGAAATAGAGTCTCACTGTGTAGTCTAGGGCTTGCCTTAAACAGGCAGCCCTCCAGCCCTTTTATTTTGAGACAGGGTCCTGGCTGGTCTTGAACTTGTGACTCTCCTGCCTCAGCATTCCATGTAGGTAGGAGTACAGGTGTGTGCTGCCATTCGTGGCTTCACCTGAGTAGATTTAAGGGTCCTTAGTTTTAGGTGACTATGTCTCAGTGCTTGGGAGAAGCCAAATCATTTCTTTGTCACTTACCCTTGGAACTGCTCAGCTGATGAGATCATCTGCAAGGTTGTAGAGGTCAGGTATAGTCAGCTAATAGTCAGAGAGAAAAATTGTTGCTCTCTCTATTCCAATTTTTAGCACATGTTTTATAATACACCAGTTGCCATTTCCTTTCAGATTATATCACATTGGAAAAAGAAATCAGGTAGCTGGGCATAGTGGTACACGCGTGTAATCGCAGCACTCAGGAGGCTGAGGCAGGAGGATCACCACGAGTTTGAGGTCAGCTTGAACTACATAGCAAGACCCTGTCTCAAAATTTAAAAAAAAAAAAATAAGGCCTACTGTGAGAGTCTGCCAAAAGTAGTAATCTTAATGGGTATCTCTGCAATTTTTAAATGTTCTTTTTTGTTTTGAAAGGAATTCAGGTTCATTGTAGAAACTTGAAAAATATATAAATACAAACAGAAGAAAAGAAAATTCACCTAGATTCTTACTACTAGAAATAACCTTTAAAATACTAATTTCTTCTGGTTTCTTTTCTGCAGTTATATATATGATATGTGTAAATACAATTTTTTAGAGAAAAACTTAAATTGTAGTATATCTGCTAATATACAAGTCATCCTTTCCATTTATATCTTGAGTATTTTCCTATCCTTTTATCTATTCCGTAGAAACTTTATACTTTTTTAGCAAAATAATCTACCATTTGCCTGCAGTACAAATTGACATCAGTCTTTGAGGTAGTATTATAATTTGATGTAAAACTTTATTTTAAGGAACATTTTAGCCGGGTGTGGTGGCACATGCCTGTAATTCCAGCACTCAGGGATTGAGGCAGGAGGATCCCTGTGAGTTCAAGGCCAGCTCGGACTACATAGTGAGTTCAAGGCCAGCCTGAACTGCATACCAAGAAAAAAAGAACATATTTTAAGCACAAACCATTATACATTGTCAGATGTTCTCATTACAGGTACAGTGTTAATGAAATCAGGAAATTCAGTCTAGAGGCAAAGGTAGGAGGATTGTGAGTTCAAGGCCATCCAGAACTACCTAGGGAGTTCAAGGTTAGCCTGGACTACATAGTGAGACCCTATCTAAAAAAAATAAGTGAACACAAAAAGGAGTTCAGTCTACTGAAAAAATCTTGATATGAAGAAGCTTAAAATAGTCTTACCCTATACTCCAAGAATTCCTTTTTTATTTTTTTTTTAATTTTTTTGGGTGCCAGGGATCAAATTCAAGGTCTCACTCTACCACTGAAGTAAATCCCCAATCCCTTAAGTGTTCTATTTCTGAGAATTTATCATAGGATATAATTATAAAGACATATATGAAGATATGTAGTGGGGCATGGTAGCTCATGTCTGTAATCCCAGCACTCAGGAAGCTGAGGCAGGAAGATAAAGAGTTAGAGGCCAGCATAGGCAACTTAGCAAGACCTTGTCTCAAAAGAAAGTACTGAGGATATATCTCACTGCAAAAGTCCTTGGTTCAATCCCCAGTAGTAGGGGAAGAAAGTTGGGTATACTGGTACATGCCTGTAATACCCACCCTCTGAGAAGTTGAAGCAGGAGGATCACAAGTTCTAGCCCAGTCCTGGCAATTTAGTGAGACCCTCTCTCAAAATGAAAAGATTTAAAAAGGGTTGGGGGATATAAGCTCAGTGTGAAGACTCTGGGTTCAATCCCCAGTATCACATACATAAAATGGGCAGATAAGGGATAAAAATGTAGCTCAGTGATAGAGTATTTGCCTAGTGTCCATAGGCCCTAGGTTCCCAGTCTCAGACACACACACACACACACACACACACACACCCCCAATAGATGGCAACACACACACACACACACACACACACACACACACACCCGCAATAGATGGCAACATACCAAAAAGCAAAGAGTGTAATATTAAGTAGAAAATAATAGTGTTACAACTAAATGCAGGGGAAAAAGACCAGAAAGACTGTTAGAGGAATTAATTTTTAAGAATTTTGGTCCTTTGATTTACAGAAATTCTATTTCGTGTTAAGGGTGCTTTCTTCCTGAAGATTTCTATCTGGTTCACATTTACCATTTTCAATTGACTCTTAAAAGGTATGAGCAGCAGCGAGACAACCTTGCCCAGCAGTCTTTTAACATGGAACAAGCCAATTATACCATCCAGTCATTGAAGGACACCAAGACCACGGTATCCCAAAGCACTTTTTTCCTTTTTTCCTTTTTTTTTTTTTTCACTTTTGTACTCTTTTTCCCTTATTTTTTTTTAAAAGATAGTTTAACCTACATGACTTCTTAGACATTGTATTTGTTTTTTTGTTTGTTTTTATTTTTTTTAGGTGGATGCTATGAAACAGGGAGTAAAGGAAATGAAGAAAGCATACAAGGAAGTGAAGATTGACCAGATTGAGGTGAGGTATATGCTAGTTTCTGCAAGAATGTGCACTAATTTCTGAAAGGACCCAAATGAATGTATGTGTGATGGGAAGAGCACAGAAGAAGGATTGAATCTCAGGCTACCATTTACTAGTGTAATTTCAAGAAGGGATACCAAAGGTCTCAGCTTCCTCATTGTTAGTGTGACGATCCCAATTCCACATGTATAGTTATTATGCAGATAAAGTAAATGACCTAGTATACCTACAGTATTTTAAATAAAATATAAAACGCAAAGCTTAACACATAATAAGTACCCAATAGTTACTTCTGACTTAGCAGGTTTTAGTTTGTTTCCTCAACTGATGTTGCTGCCTATCTCCCACTGTTGTCACAAATGTTGAATGAAGATATGTCTGTAAAGCGTTTAACACATTAGTCAGATTCTTGTAACTGAGATACAATACCCAACACTCTACAACTTAAAGAGAGGTTTAATTTGGCTCACAGTTTCAGGGAATTCAGTCCATGATCAGCTGGCTCCAAGGTGGGAACATCATGGCAGAAGAGCATGGTAGAACAAAGCTGCTCAACTTCATGGCAGTTGGGAAGCAGAGCAGGGAACAGTGCTAGAGCCCTATTCTTAGTACCTAAGGTCACACTTCATGGCCCACCCAGATACACCCAGGACTGTGCTTTATTAACCTGCTTGTTGTTTCATAATCCAGTGAAATTAATATATCAGGATTAATGCTCACAATTTCTGGCATTGAGTTGGTAACCTTTTCTAGTAATTCTCTTTATATTTTAATATAGTTAAAATTACTTAAAATGAGCATTTCTTTTTAGGATTAGATTTTGGCAGGGACGCAAAAGCCCTAAGAGCCTGGCTGCTCTTACATATCTGTCAGGTGAACAGCCAGATGCCCAACAGGAGCAATAGAGGGAGTAAGTGGTGACAGGTCAGGGGAAGGAAGCTTCCTTTGTTAATGTACATTAGTGCCCTTTACCTCTGCTCCCTGAGTAGAATATCTCTTTCCTTGAGGGCAGAGACTTGATTTTGTTCACTTTTGTATCCCCAGTGCCTAGACAATGCCTGGCCATAGTTGGTGCCTAGAAGTGTTTTATGGTTGATGAATAAATGAGTAAGAGACTGTTAAAGGAAATAAAGCAGTATGGCGTTACTCAAGCAGTGTTTGTTGAGTGAGTAGTTACAACATCCCCAGTATTTTATTGCCTCCGCAGAAGTATTCTCTGGCAGGGTGAAGGCACTCATTTTTCCCCTGTTGTACTTCTTTTCACCACTGCTCTTCAGACTGCACTTTCCCATTTCCAGTGGTCTACAAGTCTGTTTACATGGAGTTAAGCTTCATGATATCTTTCAGGAAATTCACTAAGAAAAATGTTCTGTGTATGCTTGTCTTATTTGTATAGTACCTTTTGGTAATAAAATACAAAATGCAGTTTTGTTTTTTACTTTTAGGGCTCCTTGTGTTTTATTTAAAGCTATTTAACATGAACAAAAGAAAAACTTTGGTCATTCTGGTTGCTTTGTATGTCTCTCTACCTTTCATCTGCAGTTGTTTAGCAATGTCCCTAATTATCCTTTTCCTGTCCCCTGATAGATTGCCAGTATGACAGGTGGAAAGCCTCTTTAACTCTTCTGGTGTGTATGTGTATGTGTCTCTTGGCCAGGCTACATATTTTGAATTTTTTTGTTAGATTTATTTTCCTAAAATACTTTATTTGTAAAACCTTTTCATTGTTTTATTTTTTTTTTCCTTTTGTGTATATAAGGATCAAACACAGGGTCTTATGCATGCTATGCAAATGCTCTACCACTAGCTACATCCCCGGCCTATATAGTTCTAATTTTTTATTTTGCCTGTGTGCATGTGTGGCTCTGTGTTTTTTCCTTTTTATTTTTTAATTTGTACACATCAGTTCATCAATATTCTTTTTAGCTGAGTGTTTGTGTTTATGTTGCTCTTGTTTATTTATATAATACTCATTTATGTGAGTTGAAGACAGGTTAGCCTGACAATTCTTTGGGTGGTAATTTTTTGTATATGTCTATTCTAGACTCTACTGGTAGAAATCTTATTCATAGATGATTTGGGGAGATTTCGCTTGATATATAATAGTGTAATGTAAACTTGACTTGATTAGCTTATTCTGTGTTATTCTTTTCCTTTTAATTATTGTTTACCTTACTACTTCTCTATTTAGCAGGATGTTACGTATCTATAGTGTGGTCACTCAGGACTTGGAAACACAGAAAAGCAAAGATTTAAAGTTTTTCTTCTTCCATTTTACTTTCTATGTTTTTCACTTTTATATGGAAAAACAAACCAAGAAGCCAAGAAGGAATTTCAAATGCCTTGCATTGCTATAGAAGTTGAAGGATAAATGGTACAGATTTGAACCTTCTGCGTAGTGCCCGCTTCAGCAGCACATATGCTGAAACTGAACCGTCTGCATAATCAACACTAGTCTGTTCCCCTTCATGTGGAATCCAGTGTTATTCTGTATACCCTTAACACAATAGATATAGTATTAGGTGATTACTGTTTCTATATATTATTTTTCAAATGGGAGAAAGGCATATTTATTGCTAATGTATTGTTGATACAATCCTTTTTTCTTTTTATTAGTACATGTTTGCATTCCTTGTGGGTAGTCGGTACATGTATATAACACATCTTAATTTCTTTTTTCACCCTCTTCCCCTCCCTTTCCTTTCCCCTCCCTCCCTCCATCTCTCTCTCTCCCCTCTTCCCTGTCTCTCTCTCTCTTTTTTGAGGGGGGATTGGTTTTGGTATTTGGTATTTTGGTATAACAGGGTCTCATTGTGTGTAGCTGGCCTTGAATTCACTATGTAGTCCAGGCTGGCCTTGAACTCACAGGGATCCTCCTGCCCCAACCTCCTGAGTGCAGAGATTACAGACATGTGCTACCACGCCTGGCATCTTCCTTCCATTTCTTGACCCCCTTTCCATTTGAGAAAGCTGTATCTCTCTTCTCTGTATTATCTACCTTTTATTTTCCTCTTTATTTATGCTTTCCGTTTCTCATATAAGAAATACTATGCAATATTTAAGCTTGTATATTTGATATATTTCACTTCACTTTTTGATCTCATAAAGCCCTACAGTAATCCTATGCAATATGGCTCTTAATGATCCTGTTTTTAAAATGAGGAAATTAACTTCTCATTAAGTAATGCAAACTTTGAACTTGAGCATTTCTGACTTCAGAAATGCTTCAGTGGATAAAATGGCACTCCTAACCATTTTATTCACTGCCCTTCTTACACTATGCCACCTCTCAGGTTGGTTTCACAGTGTTTCCTGCCATGTAGTAGTTTCCCAGTTAAGTACAAGTAGATCATTAGCAGATGGTTTATTCCCTCAGCCATTGTTTTCACCAGCCTGGTCTCAGATATTAAGCCTTTCCTGATTCCATTTCTGTTTCCCCACCAAACGTGGCCCGGTACACTTTTTTTTACCACCCAGTTGTTTCTGCTCTTGAATTATGTCTTTGGCTGACTTGACTAATTTTACTTGTCTCAGTTACTTCCCCTTCTCCATTAACTAGAAAAGTGATGATAGTTTAGATTTTCTTGATTTAATGTTTCAAGTAAAATTCTCTAATAAGAGCTTTCAATCCCCAGCCCCGCCCCCCCAAAAAAAAGATTTCTAATAGAGAGCTAATGGGCATCCATTTTCAAAGTAGGTCTTTGGATTTTCATGTGAGTTGTTTTGTTTTGTTTTGTTTGGTGCTGAGGATTGAACTCAGGGCCTTTGCGCTTTGCCAGGCAAGTACTCTACCACTGAGCTAAATCCCCTGCCCCTGGTTTTTTGTTTTTTGAAACAAGCTCTCGCTCTGTAATTCACACTGGCCTTGAACTCACTGGGCAGCCCAGGCTGGCCTCAAACTCAACAGCAGTCCTCCTAGGTCAGTCTCCAGAGTGCTGGGATTTCAGGCATGTGTCACCATGCCCAGCTAGGTCTTTGGATTTTTAATTCTAGTTTTTATTTTTAAGTTCACATTTTTACAACCAAAATGGAAGAGGGATTATAAGGTTCCATGACATTCACATTTATTGTTAGGGGAAGTCTTTGGGCTTGTGACTTTTGATACTCTTTTTTTTCTTTTGCAGTGCTGGAAATCAAACCTAAGCCTCACACCTGTTAAGCAACTGCCTTATCACTAAGCTCTACCATCAGATTTTAGATAATGCTTTAAGCACTCTTTGTAATATTTTTAATTAGAAGGGACATTCCAGAGGCTGGGGTGTAGCTCAGTGGTAGAGCATGTGCTTAGCATGCATGAG
This sequence comes from Hystrix cristata, assembly GCA_004026905.1. Lineage (NCBI taxonomy): Eukaryota > Metazoa > Chordata > Mammalia > Rodentia > Hystricidae > Hystrix > Hystrix cristata. Next base: position 64,491 of record PVJO010005969.1, read on the forward strand.
GCCCTGGATTCATTCCTAGCACCAAACAAACAAAATAAATAAAAGACATTCAGGAATTATTCAAACTTGTTCTTTAGAATTCTAGAGTGTCTGCTCAGTTGTTGACTAATAGCACTTGCTAGGCAAGGACTGGAGTTAGTGAGGTAAACTAACAGTTGCTGAGAATTGTTTATGTGCTTGGTATTTTATATACATTTTTTAAAAATTGCTCATTTCTAAGGTTCAAAGGAGAATGTAAGGGAACAGGGTAGTTAAAAGGTAATGGCAAAAAAAAAAAAAGGAATGGAACCCCTATCTCATATTTCTGTAGGATTTACAAGACCAATTAGAGGACATGATGGAAGATGCGAATGAAATTCAAGAAGCGCTGAGTCGCAGTTACGGCACTCCAGAATTAGATGAGGATGACCTAGAAGCAGGTGAGTTGTGAGAAAAGCAGTGTATGTTTAGTTTTAGAGTTTGAAAGTAACAATTGCCTGAGACTTTTTTCCAAATGCTAGTAAAAATGACTATCCAGATTCCCTGAAACTTAGTTTCAGTAGTCTTTGGACACAGAGCCTGTGAGCCAGCTGCGTCAGACTGGCCAACTCCATCTGCAACCATGCTGACCTGGTACTTAACACCTGTAAGTATGCCTAACATGGCCGTCCCCTGCTGGTTTCCTTTTGAGTTTGTTCTCCTTATTTTCTTATTTGGAGTCCTATCCCTAAAAAGAGCAAAACAAATTAAGAAATCGTAGTTGGTGAAAACTTAGTGTGCATCTACTATATGCCAGGCTGTGTGCTAGATGCCAGGGATTTGGCATTAAAAAAAAACAAATGTGGTCTGGGTATGTTGGCACATGCCTGTAATCCCAGCACTTGGGAGGCTGAGGCAGGAGAATTACTGCAAGTTTGAGGCCAGCCTGATCTACGTAGCAAGACCTTGTCTCAAAAAAACCAAATATGATTCTTGGATTCATGTAACTTCTAGCAGTGGGAAGAATATGAACTACTTGTTTCAAGTAATTATTTAATTACAAGAACACACACAAATGAAATACCACAGGAACATGATACTCTAATTTAACAAGGGGATCTTCCCTTAGCAGGAGAATCAAGTCTAGTTAGTACTAAAGCACAGGCACAGGACATGAAGGATAAGTAGAGGTTAGCACAAAAAACTGGAAAGAGAAGCTAGGTGTGGTGGTGCACACCTGTAATCTCAGTATTCTGGAAGGCTGAGGCAGGAGGATTGCAAGTCCAGGCTAGGCAGTTTAGTAATTTAGTGAAACTATCTAAAAAATAAAAATAAAGGGTTGGAAATGTAGCTCAGTGTGAAAGCCCTGGGTTCAATATCCCATACTGCAAAAAAAGAAAGGAAGTTTTCAAGTAGCCTCCGGGAGAGAAGTCTGTCTAGACGCTATTACTTTGGTCACATATAAGATACTGGTGGCTGAGTCTAGGACAGTGATAGCAGCTACCGAGAGAAATGGACATACTGAGGAAATTTATTAAGAGGTTGAATGGATAAGGCTGATTCGTTGTGGAGGAAGAGGGAGGTATTAAAGCTAGCCATCACATTCTAGAAGAAATAACTGAGTAGATGACGGAAGCAGCCACACTGGATTTCTGTGAAATGGTTCCATCACATTACTGCTTTCTCCCTCACTCCCCCTTCCCCTCCACCCCTCTCTCCTCTTCCCCTTACCTCCCTTTCTCTTTCTCCCCCTCTTTCCCTCCCTGTGCCCATATTCTCTTTTTACCCAGAACCTTTTTTCCTTTTATTTATTTTTTTTTAAATTTCCTGTCTTTGAGTTTTCCCTGTTGATTCTCTGCCTGATATTCCTGATGTTGTCATTACCTCCTGGCCACTTCCAACTCACTTAACTGTAGAGTTACTCCTTTTTTTTTTTCTACATGTATTCTCTTTCAATGTATGTATCTATATTAGTTTACAACAGTGAAAGTATCCCCTACATCAAGATATTGAACAAAAATCTTAAATATGAATACCAGTCTTTTAAATGTGAAATTTCTTGTAACATCCTTATTTATGCCTAATAAAAATGTTACTCTCTGTTTCTATAACCTAAGGAGTTTCTATTATTTTTAATCCCCTTTAATCTTTGTTTTGTACAAATGGGATTATCTCAGATCAGAGATTGATTTTTTTTTAACTTTTTACTCAATTTGGATCTTGCTGGGAATTTAACCAATCTATAATTTACCTTTATCTCTGTCAATATCTTTTATGCAGATTTTAATGCTTCCTTGGTATTTTTCTTTTGCTACTTTTTCTTGGTTTTTCACTTGTTTTCAGTTCCAGAAACTTGAAAAAAATATAATCTATTTTTGTCCACAATTCAATGACTTATATGAACTACCATCTAATACAGTAATTACTGGTTTTCCCAATTCAGTATTTCAAATATATCCACTCCTCTCCAACCAGTGCTTTGGAAATTTTCTCCTTACATTTTCAGTATTAACATTTATAAACTTAGTAAATTTTTTTAAGGAAATAAAACTACCATTTTCCAGTTTTGCAGATTAACATTTAGAATGTCTTTACAGTACTTGTCCAGCCCACAGTGACAAAGCACTTTTTCTCTAACATACATTTGGTTTAACAACATCCATCTTTATATTATATGGCAAAAGTAAAACAGTGTTTACTTGGCCAAAACACTGACTATTTCACATACATTTGGACAGTTTGTTATATGCTGGGGATCAAACTCAGGGCCTTGTGCTTGCAAGGCAAGCACTCTAACCACTGAGCTAAATCCCCAACCCCCACTTTGACAGTTTTGTTTTGTTTTGTTTTGTTTTTGGTTCTGGAGATCGAACTCAGGGCCTTACACTTACTGGGCAAGTGCTCTACCACTTGACAGTTTAAAACTATAAAAAAAATTTTTTTTTGAGCCTCCTTACATTTTTTTTTTATTATTTTTTACCAAGAACATATATTGGTACATTGCATACATAATGATCATAATCAACATGGTTATTTTGTACCTGTACATGATACATCTTGGTTTTCCCCCCTCTTCCCCCCTTCCCCTCTTCGAGTTTAGGTTTATTACCCTATGTGTAATAATTTTAGACTTTATATTCTTAACTAGTCTTAACCATCAAATCTTTCATACAATTATCTCCCTACTCTTAACTTTTCTGTTGACTGTAGTAAATCATTTAGCAAAAATTTTAGAGAAGGTTCTTGGTCAATATACTTTCTTAACCCCTTGGTATCTGAGAATGTTTCTAGTTGGCTTCATACACAAATACTAACTTAGCAGAGTAAATAATTATTGGTTCAAAATTATTTTCCCTTAAAATAATCTGTAGATGTCATTTCATTGTCTTCTGGCATTTCAAATTGCAAGAGAAAAATCTGAGGTCAGTCCGACTTTTGAGAAGACCTTTATAGATAGTCTGCTGTCTCTGTCTAGATACTTAAAATTTTTTTTCTTTATTCTTGAAATTTAAAAATGTCATAAGGATATGTCTAGGTGTTGCTTTCTTATTAAATTTTAAAGGTAACCTGTGAACCTTCTTCATTTACAAGCCTGCTTCTTTCTTCAACTCTGAAAAGTTTCCTCTAGTTAGTTCCTTAATTATTGTTTCAGCTTAATTTGCTTTGTCCTGGATTTCAGGAGCAGTTTTACTTTATGAGCAACTCAGCTTACATGCTTTAAATGGAAGGCCACGATCTCTTCTATGTGGTCACATGCCACCTGTTCTATAATTAAGCCCACATGGGTAATGATGTGGTTTATAAGATGTTCAATACTTTCTAAATGATCACTATAGACCAGTATATCAGTATGAGAGGAGGCGTTTTCTTGATAGCTTAACTCTTTTCCTTTCTTCTGAACTGCATTCTTAGGACCTTCTCAATGGCTCTTCACAATGGGGTCCAAAAACATGGTCTTCCCAAGTACTGAATTTGAAGAACCTGTGGAATTATACCTACATCCTGATTTCATGCAATGATCCTACATCATACAACAATCATCAGGCCTTCTGTCACTACTGTTTTTTTCAAGTCCATCAATAATGAAAGAGAATTTGATTAATTGGTTGATTGATTTGAGACAGGTCTTGCTTATAATTCAGGCTGGCATTGAACTCATTATATTGTTTCCCAAGTGGTGGGATTGCTGACATGTGCCACTACGCCTGGCTCTTTATAGTTTATCATGGCCAAAATTTTCTACTTTGAATTGGCCAACTACAACCATAATCTCAAAACTGGGACCCTAGGCTGGGGATTTAGCACATTGGTTAGAGTGCTTACCTTGCAAGCACAAGTCCCTGAGTTCAATCCCCGGCACCAAAAAAAAAAAAAAAAAAAAAAAAAAAAAAAAAGGACTGGGACCCTATATACCTGTGATTGATTTGGTTTTGGTTTTGTTTTGTTTTGTTTTTGGAACAGGGTCTTCCTATGTAGCCTAGGCTAACCTTGAACACACTATGATCCTCTTGCTTTGGCCTCCCAAATGCTGTGATTGCAGGCATATGCTACCATGCCTGGCTGTGTATTTTTTTGCTTTTTTTTTATATTCATAGATTTTGTAAAAAATCAATTATTTTGCCCTGCATGGTGGTACATGCCTATGATCTTGAGACAGGATCTCACTATGTAGTTCATGCTGGCCTTGAACTCATGATGTAGCCCAAGCTGGCCTCAAACTTGGGGTGATCCTCCTGCCTCAGGCTCCTGAGTGCTGGGGTTACAAGTGTGCTGGCTTTTTTTTTTTTTTTTTTTTCCTTTTGGTGGGAAGTGCTGGGGATTGAACCTGGGGCCTTGTGCTTGCTAGGCAAGCACTCTACCACTTGCACTAAATCTCCAACCCTTTAATTTTGAAAATAGAAGTGAATCCCTTTCCCTTTGTATTCCTGTTTTCATCTTATTACAAATAATTTGGCTAATTTTCTTAATATTGCCTGCCAGTTTTCTCGCTTACATTTTTTTTGCAATGTTTGCATATTAGTCGCATTCTCATCATTGGGACAAAAATACCTGACACGTGAAGCTTCTAGGAAAAGGTTTATCTCGGCTCATGGTTTTGGAGGATTCAGTCCATGATTGGCTAGCTCCAAGGAAGAAACATCACAGTAGAAAACTATGAAGGAGAACATGTGGCAATGGCAGTCAGAAAGCAAAGAGAGAAAAAAGGGAGGAGCCTGGGACAAGAACACTTGCCCAGGTGACACCCCTAGTGACCCAACTGTAAACAGGCCCCACCTCCTAACAGCACATCCAGCTATGAACTTACCACTGGATTAATCCACTGAAGAGTATAGCATCCATAAGGTCCAATCACCTTCCAAAAGCCACACCCCTGAACATATGAGGCTTTTGGGCAACATTTTAGATCTAAACCATTAACAGTTGACTATTTTAATTTCAGAGTTGGATGCACTGGGTGATGAGCTTCTGGCTGATGAAGATAGTTCTTATTTGGATGAAGCAGCATCTGCACCTGCAATACCAGAAGGTGTTCCCACTGACACTAAAAACAAGGTAAGTGCCTTTTCTGCTTATATTTCTGAATAACCTGGTGAAGATTTTATGCCCAGCACTCTCAGGATCTAAAAGGTAGGGGATTTAGCTCAAGTGGTAGAGCATTTGCCTAGCAAGCACAAGGCCCTGAGTTTGATCCCCAGCACCCAGAAAAAATAAAAATTAAAAAAAAAATTAGAGGTAGTCTTATGTTAGAACAGGAAAATCAGTCCTGGTGAAGGGCTTCCTTATTTTGGGAGCTCTTAGAAGCCCAGTTTTCTTGCTTTAGATGATGAACGGGCTGCATAAAGAGTCACTGAGGCTTGGGGATATCTTTATGGAGTGACGATTTCTATAATGTGTATAATGACTCTTGTGAGCTAACACTGGGTACCATGTACAAGTTTTAGACATTTCCTGGGAAAGTATCAGCAGGACATGTATGTGCCTTGCAGGGTGGCAGTGTAAAAGAAAATCCCACTCTCCAGATTTACTGTCTAATTATTGGGTACTTTTTTTTAAAAAACTAGGAACTAAAGATTTAAGTATAAAATTTAATGTAGAGCCAGGTGCGGTGGCATGTGCCTGTAACCCCAGCACTTGGGAGGCAGAGGCAGGAGGATCACTGAGAGTTTGAGGCCAATTTGAGTGACATAGTGAGTACAAGGCCAGCATGAACTATATAACCTGGGCGACGTAGTGAGTTGAAGGCCAGTCTGCACTACAAAGCGAGACCCTGTCTCAAAAAAAAAAAAGCCAACCAACCCAACAAACAACAAAAAAACTTAATGTGGAAAGACTTTTAATTCAAGAAGTTAAAAAAAAAAATCAGGACATCTGGTACTGACATCACTTAGCTGTTTTGAGCTTTTCTGTTTGTCACACATATGAGATGCAGATAATCATAAGTATTTAACATAATTGTGTAGGCACTTTGGATCATGTACGTAAAGGACTTAAAGCCCTATCCACGCTGAGCGCAGTGGTACAACCCTGTAGTCCCAGTACTGAGGAGGCTGAGGCAGGAGGATCACTGTGAGTTTGAGGCCAGTCTGGGCTCCATAGTGAGCTCAAGGCCAGCCTAAACCACATAGCGAGACCCTGTCTCAAGAAACCAAACAGGTAGGCCCTGAATTTGATCCCCCAGCACACACAAAAAAAGCTGAACAAATAAAAGCCCTGTGCAGATCTATGTGTCGGCACTATTATAAGTAGATTCTGCTGCTTATACAATCTCATTCACTCCATCTTAGTTCCTAGTATAATGTATCATTTTTTTTTTTCTGCTGCCACTGGATGTTTATAGCCGTGGTGTCTGCCTAATCTCTCAGTATGCACATTGAGTCTGCACATTATAGTTGGTGGAATATGTGAGTGAGAGCCTGTCCTAGCTCTGCCTTTATTTGCTGTGTGATTATGAGTAATTAGGAATTCATGTCCTCTGTCAAAGCCTTATCAGTTCTGTCTGTAAGTGGTTTCTGTGACTGCATCCTCCCATTGTGTTCCTCCCTTCTCCCTTGAGCCTGCGATAGTCTTTTCTCTGCTGCCCACCTGATTCCAACCCCAACCTGGACCTACCTCTGTGGCTCTTTCAAGATTCCAGGTGCACAGCCTGTTTTTGTCAGGACTCCTGAAATAATTTTTTTCTTCAATGCTGGGGTTCGAGCCCAGGGCCTCGCGCATGGCAGGGCAAGTACTCTACCACTGAGCCACATCCGCAACTCTCCAGCTCACCCTTTAATTCTCTAGTAATAAATCCCTGGAGCATCTTTGTCATTTCCACTTTGAGAAGGTCACAGATTCTCCAGATAAATGTACTAAAGAGATAGGCTTTCTTAATTGTCACTGCCTATGATTTTATAGTAAAGTATGATATGGAATTGACTGCCCATCCTACAGCATGGCCCTTTCAAGGGTCTGAAAGGCTAATAAAGGTATTGGTTCTTGTTAAAGGTCATAGTAAAAATACAAATCTAGAGGGAAGGAATAACTCCTCAGCCTTTCCTCCTTGTCCCTCCCAATCTCCATTTTCTCTATTTTGTTTTTTATACTTTTGTTTGTTTTTGAGCTAGGGTCTCATTATGTTGCCCAGGCTGATTTCAAATTGCTAGGCTCAGGGTTGGAGATTTAGCTTAGTGGTAGAGTGCTTGGCGAGCAAGTGCAAGGCCCTGAGTTTGATCCCCAGCACCCCTCAAAATCAAATTGCTAGGCTTATGGGATCCTCCTGCCCCAGGCTCCCTTGTAGCTGGCACTACAGGTGCATGCTACCATGCTTGGCTTCTTCTCCTCTTCCAGTTTCTCTTTACATATCTCATTCTTACTCTTTTGTTCTTCTTTTACCCTACAAAGGATTACTCTTTTGATTCTTTTGTTCCCCAGTTCATTATGTCTTCCTTTACCTTTCATAACAAACTCATTATCTTTTGAGTGGGATTCTGGTTTTGATTAATTTGGAAATTATTTGTGACTACTAAATGGTTTTTTTGTTTTGTTTTGGTGCTGGGGATGAAACTCAGGGCCTTGTTCACGCTAGGCAAGACCTCTACCACTGAGCTGCATCCCCAACTCCTATAAAAACTTTTTAATCAAGTGAAAAATGGTGGCACTAAACATTGCTTCCTTTTCACAGGATGGAGTCCTGGTGGATGAATTTGGATTGCCACAGATCCCTGCTTCATAGACTTGCATCATTCAAGTACACCATGTAAAATAAACAACATATTCTGGGACTAGGAAATATTTCCAAATTTGCAACAGATTTAGGTTTTTTTCCTTTCTTTGAAGGAAAGTTTAATTACACTGCTCTTTCTTTTTTCCATTAAGAAACTCATTGCTTGGGGGAAGCTTTCTTTGTACTAAAATGTGATTCTTTTTCTCTCATGAAAGACTAACTTAAAAAAGTGTTTGGCTTTGTATATCTTGTTTTCATTCATTAATAATTGAAATAAGATCAAGGAGATAAGAGTCTTTAATAAGTTCTATGACAGTATAACTTTACAGTCTCAATGTGACCCTGATAAATTGGAATATAAAGATGAAAGTTTTGAGACTGTTCATATTATGTTTCAGTATGTTTCAATTTTCTATTGTGGTATAGGTGGCTTAATGATGGCCTTTTTGATAGGTTTTGTGGTGTCTTGTGAGCAAATCATTATTGTGTCCAGTATTGGAATGGAATTGTCACTACTTGTATCATGAGTGGATATTTTAATTTTATGGTTTCTTCAGTATTACAGCCTGACTTGTAATCAATAATGAATATTTCTTGATATTTAATGTATAGGACATTTATTTATACTCAATAAATATTTTTCAAACAGATATACTTTTAATATCACTTCAGCCTCAAACCTCCACTACATAAACCAAATTTAACCAGTAGCATTGTGCTATAGAGGAAGGGGTAAGTAGCCCAGTGTGGTGGTGCACACCTGTGGCCCCCCAAGCACCTGACTGGCTAAGGCAGGAAGATTGACGTTTGAGCCCAGCCTGGGCAACTTAGCAAGACCTGTATTGACTGACTGATTGATTGATTGAAGACAGGGTCTCACTATGTAGGTCATAGTGGCTTCCAGTTCACAGTGGTGCTGTGCGTGGTGGCGCACGCCTGTAATCCCAGCAGATAGGGAGGCTGAGGCAGGAGGATAGCTGTGAATTCGAGACCATAATGGGCTACATGGTGAGTTCAAGGCTGGCCTGAACTGCATAGTGAGACCCTGTCTCAAAAAAAAGAGAAACATCCGGGGTCTGGATCTACTTCCATAAACATCTACTTCCTTACAGGTAAAATTATGCTTAGCTTACAAGGGTTTTGTGAGGAATCATTGAAGTAATGGGCATAAGTACTTTGTTAACTGCAATGTGCTGATTTCCTTTAAGGAAATTTTAACAATTTTTAAAAGTGGGAGCATCACTCTTTTTTGTGAGGTTCCTGGAGTGCAGGGGCAAGTCCAAACCCTTGGCTGACTTCAGGGTTTCTATAGTGATCTTATTCTTCACTCAACCACCCCTTGTCAGCATTCCCCCTCCAGCCTGGCTGGGTACCTCTCAGTGCTACGTGCACCACTCTTCATGTGTCTGCACAGCAAACCGGTGAGCATTGAACACTAGGCCTTCAGGAGTCTGTACCAGCCTAGGGAATACCAAAAACAGTCACATTTGCTCTCACAGTGAACTGCCTTGGGTTGGGGATTTAGCTCAGTGGTTAGAGTGCTTGCCTTGCAAGCACAAGACCCTGAATTCAATCCCCAGCACCAAACAAAAAGAAAAAAAAAGTGTACTGCCTTCTCATAGGTGGGGATGAGACATTACATAACCCTCTCCCACCCCCACTGACCTCTCCCTCTCAAGAGGCCTTACAGTGGGAGCAAACATTACAGTATTCATCATTGCCTCCTTGTTTTCGTTTTTTGAGAGTCTCGCTATGTAGTTCCAGCTGGCCTTTAACTCACTATGTAGCTCAGGCTGGTCTCGAACTTGTAGCAGTCCTCCTTCAGGGTTAGAGTTAGAGGCATCCATCACCATGCCCAGTTTTTTCTGTTTTAAAACAGGTTCTCAGGCTGGAAATTCAGCTCAATGGTTAGAGTGCTTGCATGGCAAGCACAAGGCCCCAAGTTCGATCTCCAGCACCCAAAAAAATAAATAAATAAAAAATAAAAAAATAAAAGACAGGTTCTCTTTGCTGCCCAGACTGACCCCAAACTCCTGGGTTTAAGCACTCCTGCCATTTCAGTCTCTCAGGTAGCTGGAACTACTGGCATCCCCATGCCCAGCTTCATCATTACTTTTTTTGTTTGTTTTTGTTTTTGTTTCTTGAGACAGGGTCTTGCTATGTAGTTCAGCCTGACTCTGAACCCACTGTGTAACCCCAGCTGGCCTCGAATTCACAGCAATCCTCTGGCCTCCGCCTCCCAAGTGCTGAGATTATAGGCGTGTGCCACCACACCCGGCTCATCATTACTTTCTTGAAACCTTTGTTAGCGTCTCTGAATTTTCCATTTCTGTGACCACTTTTTCTCTCCAATGGACTACTCTTTCTCACTGAACCCCCTAATTGTTTCTTCTATTAAAGTTCCAACCTGTATTCTTCTGAGAAATGTCACATCCATCCATGATGATTTCAACTATAATTGTCACTAGCCATGACCTCTTCCCGCCCCCTCTCTTTCTATTTTGAGACATAGTCTTGCTAAATCACCAGGCTGGCCTTCAACATGTGATTCTCCTGTCTCAGCCTCTCAACTAGCTAGAATTACAGGTTTAGTGTCACCACACCTGGCTTGGGCTTTTCCATTTAAATGTCCCAACATTACTTAAAATCTAACATATCCAAATTAAGTTCACTTTCCTGGGGTTCATTCCAGCAGGTAGTCCTCTTTTATTTCTTGTCGTGGTAATGTTAGTTAAGACCCATTGCCTTAGCCTGTTTTCTACTACTGTAACAGAATACTACAGATTGAGTGATAGACGAATTATAAACAAGAGAAATTTATTTGGCTCATAGTTCTGGAGGCTGGAAAGTCTAAGATCTAGGAGTTGTATCTGGTGAGAGCCTTTTTGCTTCACCAATAACATGGGGGAAAGCATAACATGACAAGAGAGGACAAAAGAATCATGGAGTGAAAAAGGGAACCAAACTGCCCTCTTTTCTTTTTGTTTCTTGGTGCTGGGGATCGAACTCAGGGCTTTGTGCTTACAAGACAAGCACTCTAACCACTGAGCTAAATCCCCAGTCCCCTTTTCTAACTAACACACTCACACTGTGATGGCCTAATCCGTTTGTGACAGCAGAGCTCTCACAGCTTAATCACCTCTTAAGGTCCCCTCTCCGAATACTGCTGCAGCGGCAAACTGGATTTCCGCATGGGTGGGGGGGGGATATTCGAACCACAGCACCCGTATATTGACAGTTTTAATGGTTGGTATTTGGACCTCTAACTTGACTGCATTAGTCTGTCAGACATAATCATCCCCCTAAATCTTTATTCCCTTGGCTTTTGTGACAAATACTCTGTTTCTTGTATTCCTCTGAGTAGTCCCCTCCAAGACTTCTCTCTGAGATCCTCATCTCTCCAACCCTGTGATGTTAAGTGTTCCTCAGGATACTAGTTTTTATATACCATACTCGTTTCTATGTTCAAATTTAGTGATTTTAGCTATTCTAATATCCTTAACTGCTGACTTTCCAGTCTGTGCTTCTATCGATCTTGTCCCTGAATTTCAGAATCCTATTTATACCCAGCTGTCTGCCTAATAGTTACGTATTTGCGTGTTTCAGAAGTTCACGGGCAGCTCACATTCAAATGGCCAAGACAGCCTATTACTTTTCCCCAGACATGAATCTCCTGCACCTGTTTTCCCTACTTAAACTAATAGAAGCATTATCCTCCCACATTCAAAAGATGCTCTTGAGTTGTCTTTGATATCCACATTTTGATATTCAATTAATCATTAAACCCTGTTTTGAACCCCTGAGTGTTTCTCAAATCCAAAATCTTTCTCTCCTTTCTCTCCCAACTCTCCTTGGCCTAGGCATCTCTCACATAGTCTTGTAGAACACATGACTTGCTTTCTTTTCTTACATAGTTCCCTTCTTTTTTTTTTGGTCTTTTTTTTTTTTTTTTACCAAGAACATGTATTGGTACATTGTATACATAATGTTCACATTCATCTGGTTATTTTGTACCTTTACATGATGTATCTTGGTTTTTCCCCTTCATAGTTCATTTCTTGAGTTTTGAGTCATTCATCACATACAACTACACTTACCTTCCTGAAATACAGATCTGACTTAAAATCTTCAGTAGTTCCCTGACATCTCCAGTAGAGCATTAAAAACTGCTTGTGACCTGGCCCCTGTCTATCTGTAATGGTTTATTCATTAGTTTTTTCAGAACAGCATTCTCTTTCAGGGAACTGCCTCCACCATTCCAGTCCTGTGATTATGGTGAAAATGGCAGTTATAGCAGCCTGATCGTTACGCTTCCTGTGGGAGTATGCATGACCATGCTATGCTATCAGTCCTTCCCTCGAGTGTTCTAAATAGAAAGTAGAGGAAATGCTTTTTTAAAAACTGTATGAGAAGGGCTGGGGATTTAGCTCAGTGATTAGAGTGCTTGCCTTGCAAGCACAAGGGCCTGAGTTCAATCCCCGGCACCACAAAAAAAAAAAAAAAAACTGTATGAGAAGCTTGAGAGAGAGCTAGTGAGGAGCCAGGATGAAAGGCAGAATGGCATTAAGCTATAAATTCTGATCTGAGATTCCCAGAGTGCCGTAGGTCTCTCCATCTCTTCCTTTCAGTCTGTGAGATGAGGATTCTGCCAATAAACCCTGTTTTCTAGCTTAAATTAGTTAGAACTTCTATCACTTGGCAGTAAAAGTCCTGAATAATTCCTCTGTAGCCTCTCCATTCCTGTCCAACTTTCAGCTGGATGCTCTAACAATTCCTCTGCTTCTCGTGCCCTCATGTCCACTGTATAGTCCTGATCCCTTGCCTCTGCTCATACAGTTTCCCCTACCTGGAACATCCTTAATGGCTGCAATTCTGGTGGTTCTTCCAGTTTTGAGGCAAAGGCCAAAGGGCAGGCCCTGATCTGTGTCAGTCCAAGTGAATTTAAGGAAAGTAGAAAGGATGAGTCCTGTGGCGGAGGCTTTGTGGATGAGCCCCAGGGACCACAAAGCCTCCCATGATTACTCCTATAGCTACCACTAGACAACCATTACTTCTTTTTTTTTTTTTTTTTTTTTTTTTTTTTTTCAAGGCAAGCACTCTAATCACTGAGCTAAATCCCCGGCCCCCAACCATTACTTCTTAACCATTAGGGAGATGTAGAATTGAGTGCAGGTGGTCTTGTTTTAATTTGTCAGCCCTGAGAGTTTAGCAAAGGTGGGGAGGGAGACTAGAATGATTGAATAAGGAGTAAAAGTTTGGCATTTTACTTCTATCACCTATATATCTCAGCTTTCCTTTTTTTTTTTTTAAAGAGTTTTTAAAAATAGTGATGCCTGCCAGGTATGGTGGCACATACTGTAATCCCAGCATGTAGGAGGCTGAGGCAGGAGAATCGCTATGAATTCAAGGCTAGTCTGGAGTACACAGTAAGTTCAAGAGCAGCCTGAACTACATGATGAGACCTTGCTCAAAAAAACAAAAAAAACCCAGCAATGCCTGGGTCCTACCTCTGTAGATATAGAGATATATCTGGATACAGTGTGAGCACTTGGATTTTTAAAGGCTCCCCAGTAAGTAGGTTTTGTTGTGTAACCAAAGGAGAACCACTGCTCTCAGTACCTGCTCATTCTGAACCTATTTTTCATGGACAAGCAGTCTGGGCTGTTGCCATCATCTTCTCTAGTTTATGGGTAGGCAATGATCCCCCTAAGGCAGAGAGATTCTTATCTCCAGAATGAGTTACAAACTATTCCTCCTCTGTGTTTTAGAAGTTTGTAAAGGATTGGTGTTCATTCTTCTTTGAACAATTGGTACAATTCACCAATTAAATTTGGGCCTGGCTTTTCTTTTTTTTAAAGTTTCTCAGTTAGTAATTGAATTTCTACTTTTTCCAGGTCTATTCAAATTTTTTGTTCTTGAGTCAGTTTTAGTAGTTTGTGTCTTGGAATTTGTGCACTTCATCTACATAATCTAATTTGTTGGCATGTAGTTGCTCATGGTATTTCCTTTTGATTCTTTTTATTTAAGGTCAACAGTAATACCCCTCTTTCATCCCTACTTTTAGTAATTCGAATATTTCTTTCTTTTTCTTGGTCAGTCTAGCAACAAGTTTGTCAGTTTTTGTTTTTGTTCAGTGAACTCTCTTAATTTTTGTTTCCTGTATCATTAATTTCTGGCCTAATCTTTTATTATTTCTGCTTGTTCTGGTTTAGTTTGCTTTCTTCTTTTTCTATGTTAAAATGGAAGGTTAGGCTGTTGATTTGAAGAGGAGACAGAAGGGAAAATAGGCAGATTAGGATAAAAGGTCCTGAGTAAACTAATTGAGTAAACTGAGTGAATTAAATAAGTAAACTGAGTAAACTGAAGGCTACAATTTAAATGAGCTAAGGACAAGCCTTGGGAAATTAAAAGGCAAAGGACAAAGGACAAGTGTCGGGAGCCAAGAGGCAAGCCACTTCAGCAAAGTCCAACATAATTCGTGACTTCCGTATTCCCAGAGCCCGCGCGCGCCAAGTTCAAACAGCCCGCGCGCGCCAAGTTCAAACCTCCCGCGCGCGCCGATATTCAAACCCCGCCACCAGTTTAGAATCAATCAGCACCTAGCCACCCTATGACGTATCTAGCCCTGCCCTGCTTGCCCTGACTATATATATCCAGCTACAGCAATAAAAATTTTGAGGCTTGATCAGAATCCTTGTCTTGCCTCCATTTTTCGCGCTCCTTGTCCCTTCTCATTCTTCTAGGTGGTCTCCTCGGCCCCCGTTGTTGTCCCGCTGGTCGGGACAGACAAGTACCTGAGTAAACTAGAAGAAACCTCAGAAGGCTGGAATGGAAGGAACAAAGAAATACTACAGCCTGCTTTCCAGCCATCAAAAGCCTGGGAGCACTTTCGCACCAAAGACTGCATAAAAGTCTATGGATTTAAATGTCTACAGTATCCACCTCTTGGAGCCCCCCCCCACCGCAGTGTAAACTTTCCTCTTCCTCCCTTCTAATAAACCACACCCCAGTTGTTCCCCACTGGTTGCTGTGTCCTATCTTCCTGTTGCCTCAGTCTTCACTGCCCTCAGGACAAGAACCCAGCCAAAGGGTTAAAATTTGAAATTTTTCTCCTTTTTCATTACTAAACTGAATTTTTTAGAACAGTTTTAAATTCACAGCAAAATTGGAAAGTACAGAGAGTTCCCATATTATGCACAATCTCCCACACCATCAACTTCCCACATCACAGTCCTGGTGCATTTGTTATCATCAGTGCACCTACACAGACATATTATTACAACACAAAGTCCATAGTTCACATCAGGGTTCAGTTTTGGTGGTGCTGTACATTCTGTGGGTTTTAACAAATGTATACTGACATGTTTTCACCATTGTGGTATTATATAGAATAGTATTGCTGTCCTAAAACATCCTTTGTGCCCCTTCTGCTAATCATTCACTACCCCCATCTCCTGACAGCCACTGATCTTTACTGGGTCCAAAATTTTGCCTTTTCCAGAATATCATATAGTTGGAATCATAAAGTATGCAGGTTGCCTTCTTCCACATAGCAATATGCATTTAAATTTCCTCCTTGTCTTTCTTTTCATGGCCCACTAGTTCATTTCTTTTTAGCACTGAGTATTGTTCCATCATATGAACTTTTTTTTGTGTGTGTGTGTTGGGGATCAAACTCAGGGTCCTGTGATTGTGAGGCAAGCATTGAATGCTTTTTTTTTTTTAATGTAAGTATTTACAGTTAACGAATTTCCATTTGAAGCCAGGTATGGTGGCACCTGCCTGTAATAGCAGCACTCAGAAGACAGAGGTAGGAGGATCCCAGTTCAATGCCAGCCTGGGGTACATGGCCAGTTCAAGACAAGCCTGGGACTACATAGGGAAACCCTGTTTCAAAGAAAACAGAACAAAATTCCATCTCAGCATGCTTTCACCTCCTGCCATAAATTTTGGTATATTGTATAAAATATTGTTTGTATAAGAATAAATTGCAAAAAAAAGAAGGAATTGCTTATTTTCATGTATTTCAAATTTGGAAAATAATGACTAGTTTCTCTAGTGTGCCATTTTATGAATTTATTCCTTTTCAGTTTTAAATCTATCCTTTTGTCTGCTCTGTGAAACAAATATTTAAATATCCTTTGCCAACTCACAGATACTGAGCTTTGTCAGTTGAGGACTCTGGAGAGATACTGCAGGAAGAAAGGTTCTGCTTCCTGTTTTTTAAGTTTCAGTTTTGGGCAGGCTTCTCTGGTGTGGGCACCTTCTCCAGCGCCTGGTGTCTTCAGTACCTGGCCTTTGCAGTATACAGTGACCAGTAGTCAGAAACTTTTCCTGGCCCTCCTTGGAGGTTATTTATAGCGGATTACTTCTGATGAGACATTTCCCCAAGAATATGAATGTTTGTCCATTTTCTTGCCATTCAGTGAGCACCAGAGACATCTTCTAACAAGGTCTGCCACCTCACTTTGGACACTATTTCAGTCCTAGAATGGCCACTCAGATTTGCTAATCCTGGATTTTAGAATTCTCTTACAGCTTTATTAACCACCCTATTACTTCCCCTTGTTATAGTTAAATCTTTAAATAAAATTTTCATTGTTGAAATTACTATGTGGCTCTTCTCATCTACTGGATAAGACCAATATACCTGGTACCTTCTAGGCAAGCACTCAACCACTTGAGCTAAATCCCCAGCCCTGCCTGATAATTTTTTAAGGTGAAAAAAAATGTTGGTTTTGATGAGCTGATCTGTCAAAATTAAGAATTTACATTCATCATAGGACAAAATTAAGCTGGATGTGGTGGCACATACCTATAGTTCCAGCTGCCAAGGAGGCTGAGGCAGGAAGATCACTTAAACCCAGGAATTTGAGACCAGCCTGGGCAACATAAATCTCATCTAAAACAAACTCACTCTAGCCGGGGATTTAGCTCAGTGGTTAGAGTGCTTGCCTTGCAAGCATGAGGCCCTGAGTTTGATTTCCAGTACCAAAAAATAAATAAATAAATAAATAAATAAAACAAACTCACTCTAACAGAAAAAAATGGGCATTGTATATGAATAAGCAGATTATAAAGAAGAAATCCAAAAGGCCATCAAGAAATGTTCAAACTCATTAGTAATTACAGAAAAAAACTATCACACTTGTTAGTATGGAAAAAGTTTGAAAGCTGGATAATGGTCATAGCTCACATATATAATTTAGGACTGTCCCATTCCATCACATTTGCTATCACTCTAGCCAAGGATACCAACATCTGCCTTACTGTAATATAAAAATGTAATATAAAAATATAAAAATGTAGAGGATTTAGTCTAAGTGCTAGAGTGCTTGCCTAGCAAGCACAAGGCCTCGAGTTTGATCCCCAGCACCCCTCCCCAAAACATAACTGGTCTGCCCACTTGTATTCTTGTTCTCCGTAATTCATTCTTCCCATGGGAGCAAGACAAATCTTTAAGTGCGCCTTAGTTACCTTCTCATTGCTGGGACAAAATACCTGATACCCACAATTTAATGAATGAAAGGGTTTGTTTAGCTCACAGTCTGCAAAGATTTCAATCCATAGTCAGCTGGTTCAAAGGCAGGGCAGCATGGTAGATGAGCACAGCAGAGGAGAAAGAGTTCATGGCAGGGTACGCAGGAAGCACTAAGCCTCCTTTCTTTCCTTTTTATTCTGTCTAGGCTGCAAGCCTATTGATTAGTGCCACCCACACTCAGTTAGGGGGAGCATCTTCTCTCTTCAGTAAATCCATCACTCTCACCCAGAACTATGCTAAACCAATCAGCGGACCAATCCAGTATCACACACCCATGATCCAGTCATGCCCAAAAGCCCCACCTATGAGCATTTGAGGTTTTGGGAGGCTATCTAGATATGAGGTATAACAAAGTGCAAATCAAATACTACTTGTTTGTTTAGAACCTTTCAAGAGTCCCATTGTCCTTGGGATAAAATCCAATATGAAGGGGCTGGGGATTTAGCTCAGTGGTTAGAGCACTTGCCTTGCAAGCACAAAGCCCCAAGTTTGATCCCTGGCACCAAAAAAAAAAAAAATCCAATATGAAGAGATGATCTTCTCCCTACCTACCTTTCCTGTTTCATATATGCCACTCTCCCCTTTGCTCATTACTCTTAACCGCTGACTAAAGAAGTTTCAGTACCTTGATCACTTCAAACTCTTTCTCTTCTCATAGCCTTTGCATGTAGTATTCTGTTTGCCTGACTTTTCACATGGTTTGCACCTTCTCATCCTTTGTTCTATTCAAAGAAGCCCAGTTAGTTTTCTGGAGCTGATCCTAATGGTCTCTATCACCACCACACTGCTTATTTCTTTCATAACACTAAAATAATTTGTAATTGTTTTGTTTGTACACCTAACTTTCATCTCTCCTATCAGACAATATATTTCATAAAGGAAGTGACAGTGTCTTGTCATTTACCTCCAGCACCTAAGGCAGCACCCATGATAGTGTAGACATTACATTATGTGAGTGAATGAGTCTATTTCATGTTTTGGAAGAGACTGACTCAGTGAATTACTTTACAAATGTAGATACTTCACACTTAAATGTGTTCTTTTTCTTTTTCTTTTTTTTTTTTTTGGTGCTGGGGATCGAACTCAGGGCCTGGTGCTTGCCAGGCAAGCACTCTAACCACTGAGCTAAATCCCCAGCCCTTTAAATGTGTTCTTAAAATTTTTTTTAAATGTGTTCTTTTTAGTAATAAAATTGTCATGGTATAGTTCAGGCAGAACAATGTCTGCAGAATTAGGTATTTTTTTCCCTTAAATTTGCCTTCTATATTTGAAAGTTATTTATTCTTCAAGGATTGTATTGTTGTACTATGAGCATTTTCTCAAGACTGGAAGACTGAATGATAGCAAGAGATACATGTAGGCCTGATCTAAGAAGAGGTTTGTTCCAGTGGAGATTGTATCAATAAATTGGACAAAGCTTGGTGCAACACTTCTTGAACTTTTAGTCTCCCACTTATAGTATTGGTTAAGATTAAATAAGTCAGACCCTGGAAAATATCCTGTCAATTATCCTGATTGTTTTAAACCATGGAGCATACACTGTGGGTAGAAGTATGAATTCTCCCTGAGGGGAATGGATGTTCCCACTGTCAGAGAACACTTTGGGAAAGCTTTAGATAAATGGGGAGATGTAGAGAAGGATTTCTTTTAGCCTCTAGGTTCACAGTAGAGAGTTGGTGGGAAGATTTTGGACGTTTTCACTGGTGACAAGCCAATGTTCTGCCACATACAGGATTTCTGGGTCTAGACAGAGGCTTGAGGTTGTTTGGGCTCCCGAGATGGTTAATTTCAGTGTCAATTGTAAATTGCTCTTTACATTGGCTTTGTGATGGATTTTTTTTTTTTTTGTGGTGCTGGGGATCGAACTTAGGCCCTTGTGCTTGCAAGGCAAGCACTCTAATCACTGAGCTAAATCCCCAGCCCTACATTGGCTTTGGTAATCCTCAAATCTCATTAAAATCTTCTTAAACATTACACCTTGCTTTTTGCAGTGCTTTGAAGATTTAAGGGAGGATCTTGTAATTGTTTGAAAGCAAGTAGTATGAGGCATTCTGCATTCCAAAGAAGTCAGTTGAGAGTCTGCAGTTCTCCCACAAAATTCCACAGCAGCAAAAGTCTTAAAACAGCTAGCTCTGGGAACAAGCAAGGTCTAGGTCAATTTTGCAAACATAATGAATTCCTAAAGGATTCCCAGAAATGCTGGATTGGGGCAAGTTAAAATCCTCAGTATACAGCACCTCAGGCATGGTGGCACCTGCCAGTAATCCCAGCTCCTTAGAGGCTGACACAAAAGATTTGAGAGGCCAGCCTGGGTAATTACAAGACAGTCTCAAAAAAAATTTAAAGGTCAGAGAACGTAGCTTGGTAGTATAGCACTTGGCTAGCACACACAGGCCCTAGGTTCAGTTCCAATACCGAAGGAAAGGAAGGAAGAAAGGAACCAACCCAGAGAACTGACGTTTTATAATGTGTGAGATTAGGCATTAAAAGGAAGTGCTAACCCCAAAGGGATCAGAGACACATTGGCTGTATTTTTAAATTTTATTTGTGCTTTTTAATTTCTGGAGGTGACAAGTCACGCAAAATCAAAACTAAACTAAAATCTCATTTTTTAAATTTTATTTTCGAGACAGGGTCTTGCTATGTAGCCCAGACTGGCCTCGAACGCATGGCGATCCTCGTGCCTCAGCCTCCCAAGTGCTAGGATTACAGGCGACCTCCACCACACCCAACATTAATATATGATTTTCTCTATGCTCATTTGCGAGAGTTCGTTGTGTACTGTATTAGCCCTTCATCGTCGTTTGTTTTGCAGACCCTCATCTCCCGAGCCTTTGGGCTACTTAAATTGTTTTTATGTTTTTGTTTTTGTTTTTTTTTTTAACTCCAAGCCCTTGCAATTCTGAAGAGGTTGATGTCTGAGCTGACTCCTGAAGACCAGTCAAGCTGGATGGGTGGCAAGGAGGAAAGGGCGTAGTGGCCGGAGAGCAAAGGGCATCTAGAAGGAAAAGAATGAAAAAAGAAAGGAAAGAAAAGAAACGCAGATCATGCAACTCCCTGCCCTTCTTTCCGCGACGATGGTCACTTCGAGCTGTTTGTCTCCGCCTTCCACCTGGCGCGGCTGTTTGACGTCACGCACGCGCCGCACAGTACATTCGGGCAGTGAAACCTTCGCAGCAGTCTACCTGGCGCGCAGCTGCGAAAGTTCTCTCGGCGCCGCCGGAAGTCCGGGACACGTGATCGGGTGACAGCGCACGCCTGGCTGCCTAGCTCCCTTTAGGTGCTGCGGCGCGGGATGGCGGAGGCGCCTCCGGTCTCAGGTACTGTCCTGGCCCGCGCGGGACTGGGCCTTTCTCGGGGAGCGGCAGTTTAATCAGTGACGAAATCATAGGGCTCCGGCTATTTATATCGCGAGAGTAGCCCTTGCTAGAGTTGGGGATAGTGCCCCGGAAGGGCCAAGCCATGCGCGTAGCGCCCAGGAGACCGCCACAGACGTGGACTGGGTGGTGAAACCCGGCAGCAAGGTTTTCGAGGACAGCGGGCTTGTCCCTGGGCCCAGTGAGTCAGTGTGGATGTCCCGCCCTCCCAGGGCTCATCCCGGGCTTCCTTGGGCACGTCGCACTGACCTCCGACAGACAGGCGTCGGCCGAGTCACTGCCCGTGACGGCGACGGTGACGGCCTCACCGTTTCATCTGGTTTGCGCGCTGTGCGTGGGGTGTGTTTGTACTTCTTGGAGTGGCGGCCCGCGCGCGTGAGCGAAACATCAGTGGTTTAGAATCTCAGCCCGCTGCACTCTGCGATCAAGTCTTAGTTTACTCATCTGTCAGCTGGGAGTAAATAAATTCCTGTAGAGGAATTCCATAATTGTTAGCTCACTTCCCCTCCTGGAATTGTCTGTGTGTGTAGAGACAGCCTCATTTGACTGTTAGTATAACATCCATTTGCATTTCCTTTTGGGTGTACTGTAGATTCATGTTTTCCAAACTTTTCGGACAGCGCCTAAAAAAATATTTTGCATCATGATCTTAGTGCACGCTTACTTAAATACAGTATAAAAGTGAACCAGATGTTTCAAGAAGCAGTGGTTTCCTTTACTGTCAGCAATATAGTCTATGTTCTGTTTCATTTTCTTTCCTTTTTTTTTTTTTTTTTTTTTTTTTTTTTTTTTTTTTTTTTTTTTTTTTTTTTTTTTTTTTTTTTTTTTTTTTTTTAGAGACAGGTTTTCTCTATGTAGTTGAGGCCGGCCTTGAACTCACTATGTAGCCTAAGCTGGCTTCGGACTTGCTGTGATCTGCCTGCCTCAGCCTCCCACGTGCTAGGACTACAGTTGTGCACCACCACGCCTGGCTTCTGTTTCATTTTTTAAATACTTTTCACAACCCACTCTTTTTTTATTTATTTATGGGGGGGTGCTGGGGATTGAACTTAGGGCAAGCGCTCTACCACTTGAGCTAAATCCCCAACCTCCCCACACTGTTGTTTTAGCATCATCTCTAGTTCATACCCCCTCTTATTTTTCTGTATTGGGAATTGAATCACACAGAGCTACATCCCCAGCCCTTTTTAGTTTTTAAGTGGGGTCTTGCTAAATCATTATGTTGCCTAAGCTGGGTCTGAATTTGTGATCTTCCTGCCTTAGCCTCCTGGAGCCCACTCCCCATGGCAGGCTAATACAGGAATAATCTTACCCCTGCCCCAGGGACAGACTTTTCACTGCCGTCTTTGTCTCTGGACTGTATAATCTACTCGTTGGATTTCCCCTTGTTCTACTCCACACACTATCCAGACACCTACTATCCGGTTGTTAATCTTGGATCTCAGGTACTATTTGTATTATAGCTGTGCCTTGGCAAGGAGACATCCTATTTATTGAGTAATTTCCCTTAAAACAGTGAAAAGCATGCCTCAGTTTTTTGCTGTAGTCCAGCTTCCTGATTCATATGTCCCTTTTCCTTACTCATCACTCTCTTTTAAAAATATTTTTATTTTTACTAGTCCTTGTTTGCAGTACGTAATGATTACATTCATTGTGGGGAGTTGGTACATGTGTATAACACATCTTAATTCTTTTTACACCACCTCCACAACTCTTAAGGGCTTTGCCTATTACCAGCTTGTGTTTAATAGAAAATAAACTGTATGTGAATAAACACAGCCCTAGCTGGATCTATTCATTACTGCTCAACATGAGATGTCCTTCCCATCCTTCACCAGGCTATTCTGGACAACTTTACTGATCTTGTTTCTGCTCTTATTTCCAGCCTCTCTTCTTCAAGAGGGAGAACAGCACAACAGCTCTTGGTCCACTTTACCTTATGTTTCCAAACTCTTTTGCCACCTTCTGAATTTCTCTAATCTTGTCATTTTGTGAGTCCCCCAACACTGCCTATGTGAAAAGTCTGAGCAATTTAGTGACACTCTATCTCAAAACAGAAACATCAAAAACAGCTGAGGCTGTAGCTCAATGTGAAGATCCTGTGTTCAATTTCCAGTAATGAAGAAGGAGGGAAGGGAGGAACAGAGAAAGAAAAGGAAAGGAAAGGAGAAAAAAAAGTAGAAAGGAAGGGACAGGGTGGGTCTAAATAACTTGTATAAAAGTACAGTAAGCAGAGATGGGTAGAGACTTAAACTCATGACTTGCATGTACTGATACATTGAATACATCGAAGCCTACCTATTGGTTCATAGTATATTCTGTATGCTACCTGTTCTTCTGACTTTGTTACTAGTTTCATGTCTTTAGGCAAATCATTTCCTTGTGCTTCAGGGACTGAATTGACTATAAGGGAATCATCTTGGGAAAAATGAGTGGGTTGAAGGGAAATAGGGTCAGTTTTTGAGACTTTGAGATTCTAGAGCTTATTATGTAGGTGATGTATGGAAAGCCCAAAATATATTCCTAAGGGGAAGAGATGGAAACTAATATACTCAATATACTATGCAATGAAATTTTAAATTTCCTAACCGTCCTTTATTATATAGGCAGAAATTAAGACTAGGGGTGGTCAACTGATAGTCCTAAGCTCATACTATAAATTAGAGGGCTAGATTTTAAACCTATTTTAGCTGACTTCAAAAACCTGTTTATTTGATATTGTACGGTACTACTTCACAGTTTTGAAAGACTGTGTAGAACCTGATGACTGATATCCCTGAACCGTTAGCTGACATTAAAATTTTTGATAAATGCATTTGTACATAGTGCCTAATGGCCCAGATGACCATTTTTACTCAGCAACTCTTAGTAGCTGTCGGCGTGAATATTGGACATGGGATGAACAGACCTTCATAAGCACCTTTGCAAGAAACACAGGTCTTACCAAGAGCCTGTGTGTGTGTGTGTGTGTGTGTGTGTGTGTGTGTGTCTTATATTGGGGATTTATATTTTATTACACTGAGTTGTCCAGGCTGGCCTCAAATGTGTGATCCTCCTGCCTCAGTTTGTCAAATAGCTGGAATTACAACTGTGTGCCACCACGCCAGGCAAGAGCCTGTTTTCAATTAGCAATAATTGCACTTCGGATAAACTTCATTGGCTACAATACTGCCACTGTGCAAAGCTAAGAGCCTGTTTTATATAATGTGCTTAGAAAAATAATTTTCAAATATGGCTGAGGAGTCTTTTCATGGGTGATACATTAATTTCCTTACAGTATGTCTACTTCTTATATCCTAGGTACTTTTAAACTCAATACAGATGCTGCTGAATTCATTCCTCAGGAGAGAAAAAATTCTGGTCTAAATTGTGGAACTCAGAGAAAACTAGACTCTAATAGGATTGGCAGAAGAAATTACAGTACATCACCTCCCTGTCACCTTTCCAGGCAGGCCCCTTATGATGACATCTCTGTTGTTCATCAGTACACTTACCCTTCTGGAAGCAAACCTAAAAGTCAACAGACTTTTTTCCAGTCTTCTGCTTCTAATAAGTCACTCAAGAACCATGGCCTTCAGTGTCAACCTTGGCAAAAATTGAGGAATGAAAAGCACCATAACAAACTCAAGAAAGCACAAGGGCTCATTGACCAGACCTCAGATATAGCTAGCTTAGAAAATGTGGCAAGATCAGAGAGTGGGATAAATCCCAGAGAGCACAGCCCTTCTGAGAGTGAAAAGGAAGTTGTTGGCGCTGATCCCAGGGGAGCAAAACCCAAAAAAGCAGCACAGTTTGTATACAGTTATGGTAGAGGACCAAAAGTTAAGGGGAAACTCAAATGTGAATGGGGTAACAAAATGACTCCAAAACCTGAGGATGCCGGACCTGAAAATATCAAACCTGTGGGCATTTCCCACTCAGACTCTTCAGATGCATCCTGTAGAAAAGGAGGACTGGATGGGTACGGGGCCAGACGAAATGAGCAGAGAAGATACCCACAAAAAAGGCCTCCTTGGGAAGTGGAGGGGGCCAGGCCACGACCAGGCAGGAATCCACCAAAACAGGAGGGCCAGCGACATACAAACACAGGATCCAGAAACAACATGGGTCCCATTCCAAAGGATAACATCAACGAAAGATCAGCCAAATCTGCCTGTGACAGTGAGAATTTGGCAGTCATCAACAAGTCTTCCAGAAGAGGTGACCAAGAGAAAAATGTTGTAAGGAGGCAGGATCCTCCAATGGTATCTCCTTTCTCCCGAGGCAAACAGAACCATATGCTAAAGAATATGGAAACACATACAGGTAAACTCACCTAGATGGTAGAATTTAGTTTTTCAATACTAATTTTAAATAAGTAATATATTCACATAGTTTAGAAACCAGAAAATATGAAATGGTACACAGTAAACAGTCTCTGTCTTAACTCACCATTTGCCTGGGTTCTGCCTTTACCTATTGTTCTTCTTCCTCATAGGTAAAAACTTGCTTTATTTTAAATATATCATGAGCAAATACAAAGAAATATATATATATTTTTCCAAGTAAGGAATGCTGTAAGGGCTTTTAGACTTGCAGGGACAGGGGGTAGAGATGTGTGATTACAAGATTCTTTTGAGTTGTGAAAGCAGAACTAGGAGATAGAAACATCCCCACTGCCTCTGGGGTTCCGGCTTGTGCCATCTCCCCAGCTTCATCTTGTTTTTTATTTTTGTTTTGTTTGTTTTTTCCCCCCGGCCTCATCTTGTCTGCTCAGTTGCAACAGTTCCTAATCATCTCATCTCTCTTAATTTCAGTTTATCTCTTACCCCGCTGTCACATGGCAACCTTTCTTTTTTTTGCTCCTGGTCACTGAACTCAGAGCCTTAGCACTGAGGTATATTCCCGGGCCATTTATTCATTTATTTATTTCTTTATCTAGCAGTAGTGTGATTGAACCCAGAGCCTTTACACTAAGCCATATCCCCAACCCATTTTATTTTCCTTTTGAGACAAGGCCTTCTTGAGTCATTCAGTTGCCTAGACTGGGCTTCATGCTCTACTGACTGAGCAAGACGGGCGACACCAGACTGGGCTTCAGTTTGCAATCTTTCTGCCTCATCCTTTCCAACACTGGCATTACAGGCATGCATCACCATGCCTGGCAGAGAATAATCTTTCTGAAACAGATTTTGAACTATGTTATTCCCCTGCTTCCATTTCCTGGTTCTTGTCACCTGCAGATTCTGGCTTTTGCCTTAATCAGCAGTCCTCTCTTCTGCTGCCTCAGTCATCATCATTTTGTTCCCTGTGTTCTGTACTCTTCTGTCTTTCCATGCTGTCCATGTAGCTCCCTCTCTGTAGAAGTCCTGTCACTCAGTGTACTGGTAGATTCTTATTCATGTTTCAAAAGCTGGGTTAGTGACATATTTAGGAAAACTTTTCCCACCATTATAAATAACATTGATTTCTTCTATCACATATATGCCTCTCTCATGCTTCTGTTTCAGAACTTAGTGCTGGAAACCATAATTCGTTTATGTGTTAGTGCCTCCACTAATCTGTAAGCCAGATACTGTATTTTTCATTTCTTTTTGTAATTCTGCTGCCTAACACATATCCTACCTACACAGTTCTGTTAGATGGTTCATCCTTACATTGATTAGAAGATGTCTTTCTTATTTTTTTACGGGTTTTTTGTTTGTTTGTTTGTTTGTTTTTATAGTGCTGGGCATTGAGCCCAGGACTTTGTCTAACTGGGTTACATTACCAACCCTTTGTAAAAAAAAAAAAAAAAAAAATTTTTTTTTTTTGGAGACAGGGTCTCACTGTGTAGTTCAGGATGGCCTTGAACTCACTATGTAGCCCAGGCAGGTCTCAAATTTGTAGCGATCCTCCTGCCTCGGCCTCCTGAATGCTAGCATTACAGGCATGCACCACTATGTCTGACTAGTAACTTTTTTTGTTGAATTTTTTGGTGCTAGGGATCGAACTCAAGGCCTTGTTCTTGCTAAGCAAGCACTCTAAGCACTGAGCTAAATCCCCAGCCCCTCGTAACTTTTTTAAAATTGAGACAGGGTCTCCTTATGTTCCAGGCTAGCCTTGAACTTGCAGTCCTCCTGCCTCAGCCTCCCAGATTGCTGGAATTACAGGCATGTGCCACCATGCCCAGCTTTTTGAATAGTAGTCTCTAGCCTCTGTTGGCTTTCAACGCTGCTCGTTTCCCCTTAGGAAATGATGGTCCGCTTTCTTTCCTGTTTTCTCTAAGACTGCTCCACACATTCTCTAGTCTTATTCAGACCTTCCTAACATTCATCTCTGTAAATCTCAGTGGACTTTCTTGTTTCCTACTTCACTGAGAAGGGGGAAACCATTAGGCAGGCACACTGAACATTTTGTTCCTCAGAGACTTCTGTGCTTGCTCTTCTGTAAATTTCATTGAGGTTTCCTTTCATTAACCTTTTCACATCTACTATTCTGACTTCTCAGCCAGAGGTTCTTCCCAAATCTGCTCTACATTACCATGGAAAACTTCCCATACTACATGGCTTCCTAGTAGTTTCCTCTCCTTCTATTCCAGTCTAATCAAGAGTCATCCATTCTATTTCTTTCTCCATGTTTTGATTCATTGCTCTGTCTTCTGTCATCACCACTTGATTCATTGAGCTATCGATAATGTCATAAATGACTTCCTGTTTGCCACATCCATTGGACAGATGGATTTCAGTCCTTATTATCCCAGATCTCCATTTGTGTTTGACCCGATGCAGAAGGCTTCTCTTTTGACACCACACACTTCTGATCCTCCTTGGCTGTTCCTGCTTAAGTCCTTAAGTTTCTCTTTCTCATTCTTTTTCCTAACTTTTCGTATTTCCTTGAGTTTTATCTCCACCCTTTTTTTCCTCACTTGATAAGATCTCATTGGGAAATTTCAGTCATTTTCCATACTTTCAACTGCTGCCTTCTTGCTGTACTAACTTCTAACCATTTACCTCCAGACCATAAGTTCTGCTACAAGCTTTATATTTAGGTATATACAGGTATGACATGCTTCATAATCAGACTAAGTTGAACATACTGGCCATGCTTATATTGGATTAGTTGTTTGCTATTTGTTTTCACTCTACTAGAGATGGAACCCAGGTTCTTAACACTGAGTTGCACCCCCAGCCTTATTTTTATTTTTTGAGACACTAAGTTGCCTAGGTTGGGCTTGAACTTTTGATCTTCCTGCATCAGCCTCCCACAGTGCTGGGATTATAGTCATGAGCCTCCATGCCTGGCTTGGGTTATCTTTTCTGTGTGTTTTGGGGGAGTCCTGGGGAATAAACATAGGGCCTTCACACTGAGCTACATCCCCAACCCTTTTTTTGTTGTGTGTTTCTTTTTTCTTTTTTTTCTTTTTATTGGGGGGGTGCCAGGGACCAAACTCAGGACCTTGCACTTGCTAGGCAAGCGCTCTACTGCTAGACTAAATCCCCAAACCCTCTCCCCTCTCCCCTGCCTTTTTTTTTTTTTTTTTTTAACATTTTAAAACATGGTGTTACCAAGGTCTCAGCAAGTTGCTGCGTTGCCTGTGCCTGGGCTGGGTTTGAATTTGCTATCATCCTGCTTCAGCTTCCCAGAGGCTGGGGTTGCAGGCATGTGTCTTCATATCTGGCTTTGATTAGTTTTTTTTTTTTTTTTAAATAGCTGCCTTAATTTTATTTTATTTTATTTTATTTATTTATTTTTGGTGCTGGGGATCGAACTCAGGGCCTTCTGCTTGCAAGGCATACACTCTGACTGCTGAGCTAAATCCCCAGCCCCAACTACCTTAATTTTAATAAGATAACTTACTAAAGTTCTCTAGTAGATAACTTACTTTTTTTTTTTTTTTTTTTTTTTTT